>VICI01004121.1:0-11620 GCA_019593645.1 Akabosia matsudoensis
ACATGACGGAACCGTTTTTCGTTAATAATTTGTAATCATAATCGACCAATTAGACCCATCTGCCGTCATCCGCATGGCTCTCGGATTACATTTGGTTCATTCTTCATTATGCTTTGTACTGCATAATAAAAAATGCATAGCAGAAGTTCTGATTTGGTATCTTTTAGCAAACACATTTGGAAAATGTAGGATAAACTACGGACGGGGAAAAATGAAAATTTAATAACATTCGGTGGTCGGAAATTGTATTTTCCAGGATGAAAATTTACCTTAGCTCTACACTTTATAAGTATTTCATATATGTAATTGAATTTAGTTCACTGTAATTTAAGAGGATAGAATTTTGAGATCTACCATATACTCCAAAAAACAACTACGCTAGTACTGCCATCGGTTAATGGACAATACCAATGGTTGGAGGCTCTTCAAACCAACATTGGAGATAACTACTGCGGCAGTCGGAAGAGGGATTTGAATGATAAACTTTCGGGTGTGGAAACATACTACGAAACTTACCGCTGTGCTTAACTTATCTATTTAATTGTAAATGATGCGTTATAGTGTACAGTGTCTATCCCATTTTTAAATTTCTCATTTATTTACGGATTCATTACCGCCGGCGTGGTATTTATATCAATCTAATTTGCTAAATGCAAAGTAGAAAAATGTAAAAATAAATACTCATTTTCACGTTGCGATTTAACATACTTATGGCAAATTACAAATATTTATACATTTTCACAGGCTTATTTGAATATTTGGCCTTAATGATTAATTACGTAATCACTTGCATGTGGCATCAATGCTTGAAATTTTTCTTCATGGAATACCTGTTGAGGTTTTGCTTACAAACTTCAAGGAACAAATTGAAGGGTTACGTGTTAGGTGGTCTAAGATAAGAATATATATTACACTCAAACAGCGCCACCCGATTCCTAGAATACAATACAAACTTTAAATTGCAAAAATATAAATGCAAACATTAAATTTAAAACTACATCGAAATAATATTCGTTGAATAAAATAGGACTCGATTATAGAAAAAAGTAAATTTTACCGACGATTCATTAAAATTGCAATTCATTAAAATTCTCAACTTTAACATTTTTTTATTAGCGGCCAAGGCTTATGTTATTGTTGAGTACGTTACGGTTATTATTGTTCCCGTTTACGGCTGTATTCAAGGGACAGTTGTGCATCCAGTGCTGGCCATTTCCTTTCCCTCCACAGCAGAGACACCTTGACTCTTGTAAATTGTGAGCGTAAGGGCACAGGTAAGATTTTTCATTATACTTACAAACATTATGATAACAGGGTTTAATTTTATAGTATCTTCTGAGTTTAACATCGGTGTGCTCTTTGAAAAACTCGTAATGTTGGTCGGCATGTTTATAGGCGCACTTGGCTCCATTGGTACACCAGAATTTATGGATACAAGGTTCGCTGTACATATTCCTCTTTAGTTTCGTCGTTTTTCGAACTAACGGCACGAAGTCGACTTCATCTGCATCACTGAGGGTTTCTGGGTGCGCATCGAATATATCATTTGAATCATAATCTTCGGAATCAGTATCAGAAATACTGAAAGTGACGGAAGAAGTATCACTGCTACTTTCGTCTTCATCGCCATTTTGCAAATACTGGAAGCGAGTGTTAGATATGATTGGTGGACTGTCGACTCCTTTCCGGTTGAACAAATATTCATTCCAAGTAATAATCTCAGTACAGAAATGTTGAAAGTGTTCCTGAAGAATATGAATGTAAGGCTGAATATGACTGAAAATGCATAGAGATACATAAATAACGCTAACTCTGGAATAAAAAGGTTTTACATAAAGTAAATTTTGATTTAAAAGACTTACGTATAAAAATCATACATTCGAATAGGATTTTGATCACTTTTAGCGCGTGCACGACAAACAGGGGGAATATAATGTTCTTTGATGCAGGGTACAATTAAGATGTTTTGAAAGTTGTTTAAATATTTTCCCATCATAGGTAGTTGAAAGATAGCCCCAGCCTTGCCCACAAACGTTTTTAAAATTTGCCTCTTGTCACAGTCCGCTGGTAAGTTAACACTAGAAAATTTGTAGGGAAATATTGTGCTCAGTTGAATATAAGATTAAATTTCTATCGTTATTTAGTCCATTTGAAGAAAGTAAACTCACCTTGCTACCAAACTCCTTTCCCGTGGAATTTTTTGATCCCCCCAAACAACTTTTGTGTAGGTTATATCTTCAAAAATATCATCAATATTGTAAATTTTCAATTTATCAGGCTTTTCTTGGGCTAAACGAATCACAGTTTTATTGATTGAACTCTTGAAAGACCAAATCTCAACTCTATATCCAAATTTAATGGCCTTGTCAACCACACGAAATAAGTCTCGATCTCCAGAAAACAAGACCAAAGTACGGTTTTCCCCTGCCCGATCTCTTTCAACGATAAGATCTTCAACAGCATCTGCAGTGAGAGATGCGTCAGTTTCCTTTTCTTTTAGAGTCCATTTAGAGCGCTGGAAAGTCTCAACTTGAACTTGTTTACGCCTTATAGCCTCCCAAACTGAAACACAGTAAACCGAATAGAGCAACATAAAGACATTTTATAGCTTGCCTTAGTCCACTGAAACTCGTTTATTCCGAACTCACCGGTGTCCAATGCTGGAGGCTCAGATCCATATAGTTTCCCGAACAATAATTTTCGATTCCCAACAGCTTTAGAGATAAGCTTTCCGATATCAATGCGACATGCAACATCCGGAATAGAATTACGGTAGCCTTTCTTATGACCAGAATATTTTTTAGCGCTTTCAAAAATATTTGAGTTGTCAATGTACAAAAGTACATTGGGCAAGGCATCCCAATTGTATCCGTGGTCGATAGGAGGTGAAGATGACAACATCTTGTGCTTCATTTTGTTGTTGTACCTATTCATCCTCTTTATCTCGAAATGCGATGCTTCACTTTGAATGTTTTGTTTCCTTGTTTCATTAATGGCTCCTGACAAAACAAAGAGGAACACCTTTATAGGAGAAAGTTTCACATCTTTTTCATAATGCGTCACAAGCAGCTGTCGCCTCCAATGGCGTTTTGCATGCGTTTCTACTTTTTAATTCGTTTTTAGCGTGACCTGATTATTTCCTAGAAGCAGGACGCAAAGTTGACCTTATTTTGAGGCAAAGTTCAATGTACTTCATTTCTTTTAGTCTACAGTTTTAAAAAGTGTGATGCAATAAAAACGGTAACGTGAAAGTAATGAATTTTGTCACAAACTAAACTTGAGATCGTTACAAGGTCACTTGTATGTCTTTTCCATTAGTTGTCTGGATAATTAAAATAAAACTTACGTAGGACAATTTTCTTTGCAAAGTGAGTCTGTACCTCAACTAAGAAGCCACAAGTGAGTAAATTTCCATTTACCAGTGTACAATGACTAAGTCCCTCTTTCACTAACAAGTTAGGTGCAACTGATTACATGTTATGCGGTTATGAGGAGGGGAAGAGACAGGCCCTTGTTCGTATAGTCACGAAAGTAAGGTTCTAGGACGGAGAATGTTTACAACGCGGGTAAAAGTATAAAGGCTGATAATTATTCATGACATAGACATAGAATCAGAAATACAAATGAATCTTTTTTGTTGATTGCGGTACTACTGAGCTAGATAATACGAAACATTGATTGTAAATTGGGCTCACAGCTTTTGTGAAGAAAGACAAAGGAGTCGAATACATGTGACGAGATATCTACCTCACAAACTGCAAACATCATGCGTGCTGTTTCCAGGCTGTCATTCTTAAAGAAAGCGATAAACTTGTTTAGCTGCTGCTTTTACAGAAAGTTATCATTACCATAAAATTTAATGTATGCATGACTATTGCATATTATGCAGATAAGACTGTCGTCACACATGCTTGAGCGAAGAAAAAATGCAATTCAATTTTTTCAGCACTTTTAATAAATAAGGACAATTTTTGAGAATCGACACTTTAACAAATTATGTTAAATCCCTTTGAAGTACATGAATAGGTCTTGCGTTCCATGAACAGAGACAGAGAGTGAGGCACAAAGAACTACAAGTTATGCACTAAATATTTTTTACTACCAGGTGCATGTCACCAAACACTTAGGTTTACCCAGAGAAGATAGTGTTAACTTCGTATAAGCAATCAATAACTCGAAACTCAAACACTTTGTTTAATGACACTGTATAACTTATAATATTATGCTCGTAATACGATACTGAAGGATAATGTGATATGGTTTAGACAAACAGGTTATAGGTCAGGAAGAAATGCGAGGAGAAGAATCTAACCTCAAGATTAAGCCTAAAATTAGAATGGGCTAAATACAATGCTACATTTAAAAAATACAAAAAATTGGATTCTTAGGATAAGACTTACTTGATATCAACTTTATAATCGGATCTTAGTCGATGGATAGATAGGCGAATAAGATTCCAAAGGAAGAGTGGAAAAAAATAATACAATGTCCACAATTGTTGTCCAAAATTTGTATCATGAAAAAGTTTGTAATGTAATGACTCATGCAATTGATTGAAACTGGTGGATAGACCGTGTAATTGTAATTGGATGTTTGTGCTAAGTGTTGGAATAAATCTGCGATTTATTCTAGAAACTGAATTATCCTGTTGTAATCATATTGCCATTGCACTTGACTGAACGTTTGTCTGTGATGTTTGATTACTGTATCAGGCTTATCTTCTTTTTTTTTGCACGAAAATACGTCGTAGATGGTACCATATTAAAAAATTTACAATATTTTTTTTCTCTGTAAAGTACGGAAAGAACCAAACTATTATCGTTGTTATCATTTATTTGAGTGAAACAAGAAATACATTTTGGACAGTGGAAGAGGACGTGCATAAATGCATCATGCACGCCTAAGTAGCTACTTATCCAATGCAGAAAAGTAAGTGATACTATATTGTCTTGCGTCTTGCCCGATTTACCATATAGATAACCCTGCATTGATTCGTTAATGACAATCTGAGTAGTTTATGGTAGGAAGCTCATTGCAACATCACTTGGAAGAATCAGCAAAAACATTTGTGCACTTGCCAACAAAATTGGCGCACGCAATGCTTTACTGTCATAGATTGCTAACCAAATCAATTTAGTACGTGACAAAATAACTATTAGTAGTGTTATAGATTTTTAACATACACTCAAATATTGACCACGATGCTTGCTTTACATATTTTCGAGGAACTAAAAAGAATTGAGCAACAGATTAGCAGGCAAAATTACTTACTCGACAAAAAATAAATGTTATATCCGATATTGCTGCACTGCTTCACAGCTACTTCTTCTAGTAATACTGCACGTTATGCACGTCAAACGTTTTTTTAATCGATAGGAATTTGTGATAACATCAAGATCACACTGGAATTCTTTCATTGATTAGTTTCAAAGAACATTGATCGTTTCACTGATCATTGGAGTACAATTTAACTTTCCTGATGCTCAACGACATCCAAAGGTAGAATCCTCGCTTGACACTGGGTTATCTATCACAATGACGCACATCACGAACCACTGAAAATGTGCGAGGAGTTAGTTTTCTTTCTTCATTCGTCTAGCACAAACTTATGTCACAAGAGAAGTGCCGTGATTTCACTTTCTGTTCATGCCGCAACGAAAAACAACACAAAGCAGGTACAAAGCGCATGATAAATATACATACTATTTAAAAGCACTTAGGTAAATAATACTCCAGTATGTCGTAAACTCGTCCATAGATTAACTACCAGGTCTGTAAAAGATTATCCAAAATGAATAATTCTTGCTCGTATTCAGTATTGTTCCAATAATAAAATGTTTTGAAAAAGAAAAAACAACAGCTTTGTGTTTAGATTCTTTGTTAAGTTTTCTTCGTCATAGCTTGCTTTTAGATCAAGTACTAATGTGAGACTGTGCCTGCCTCAACACAAACTTGCCCTTTATGGTGTCAAAAATTAGAGGCTCGAGCTCGTAACAAACAATTTTTTTATAGCGTAAGCCTAACACGCGTACACAAAGAAAACGTTTTTGTGTTTTAGGGAGCATTCGTCCGTTTGCCGTCTCTGAGTAATAAAAAAAAACTTAAACTCGAATCGGATAAACTTGAATTGCACAAAAATAGCGGAAAGTGCAGAATTTGTGTATGATGCATGCATGTATTACATAATATACATATCAGTGCAATTCCCAACTTATCAGTTTTACTGCGACGCGGCGTATTTTTAGAGGTATGGTATACGTGTATCGTATCTACATTGAGCCATTATGGTACTGTGTACGATGTCAGCTTTTAGATATGCGCATGGATTACCTTTTCAGATTTTTTTGTCTTCTTCATTGCGTAGCTAAAATTATCCGTCTACTTCATTGGTGATTTCGAACTTCCATATGAAAATTTATTCGTATCACTATCCCTTTATGTAATCATTGTCATGAAAAATTATGTGTTTTCATGAGTGCAGTACTTATTACGGAAAAATTGTTGATTCATGCTTCACCCCTTAATAATCCTCCATGAATTTTCATGAAACAAAAGTAGAGTGATTGTCAATGAAAGATTGAAGTGCCACACGCATATAGACCACTGATGATCGCAAAATTAGAAACGAGGAAGTTAATAGGTAAAATGTCGACTTTGTAAAGAGCATCATTTTTAATGTCAGTGGTTCATGTGATTCTGCCTGCGATTCAAGTATACTTTGATGGGGTTATAAAACTGAAAACGGTTATATATTTTAAAGAATATTTTTTACCATTTTTAGAAGAAAAAAGAACATTTTACATGCGTCTTTTATGGAAAGAAAAACAAAAAGTTTTCAACTCTACGAAAGTATTGGGCAGGTGAACTGTATTTTTCTTGACACGTTGTGATGAAAGAATTGTAGTCGTGACATGACCTTAAAAACGTTTTTTCCATCTCAACTTCTTCCATAAAGTTTTGGTTCGGAGCTAAAAGCTACAGCATACGATTTTGCTCGTGAAACACAATTCGATACATATTCCCATGTTTAGAATTCCCACAACTGCAAATTCATAAACGTTACATGTTCTCGATGGAGTTGCAGCTTGTTCGAATGACAAAAGATGGGGATGGCTACTTTTTTGGAATGGAATGGTCCCTTAGAAAAAGGAAGCGCAACCAGCCTTGTGATTAGACCAGTTTACAACTACTTGCTTTGGATTAGAGTAGATACATAAATGTTACGTGACCTAGGCGTGTTCCATTGATTGTTTCAAGTACAGTTCACAGTTCTAATAATCTGCGTGAATTTAGAATAGGATGGATGCGTTATGAAATTCTGATCACCGGTATCAATATTGTATTGAAAGGTATCAACTCAGCAAACATGCTTCAAAGACATCGTGTAGCGGAATTCTTTCGAAAACAGAAAGCGGAGATTACAGCCAACCTTGAAACTGTCAAGAGTACGTGTGTTACAAACAAATACGTAGAAAGAAATGTAGCATAATCCATCAATCTCTCCTTTTTATGCCTTTCTGATATTTTCTAGTCTGAGTCCGTTTAAATTTATCAAACTGATTTGACACTAAACCGACTCTTGAATAGTCACTAGAGGAAAGCCATGTTGATCTTGCATTTAAAATTATTCAGGAAGTGCAGTGTCTTGCCAGCTCGGAGGATGGACATACAGCCAAATATGGATCGATCATTTAGCATCTCCAGCAACATGACTCATCTACGAAATGATTTTTATATAAAATTGCTAAAAATACAAATGGTACATGAGCAGCAGAACAATCAAGTTGTCAGTAAAGACTAGATAAACATCCTATCGTAAACGCAAGTATACAAATGTTCGTTTCATGAAAGTAAATATTTTTCGAAAAGCGGTGGCAGTAGCACTATTGTGCGTTAAATGAAAGAACTCATGGACAGATTTTCTGCATGACCATTAATTCCGAAACTGAGATCACATCCTTTTAAAATTCCATGATAATTATCGTTGACCACGAACCTTTTAACAGACTGTTCTCAACTGAATAAACATTACCTGATTGTTTCATTTGAAAAACCAACATATCCGTACTATTTAGAACCATTTTGCATTACATTACTTATTTGCCATTAATATATTTCAATAACAATATATAGCATAATCGCTTCGATGTAACAGACTTTCAGCGTGTTGGTTTTGAGGTTGCCTGTAGTTGAAATTATTCTAGTCGCTTATTGGATGATTTCCATTTCGGCAGTCAGCATTAGAGTGAACAGGTAAAGCCTGGAAGTGTTTTTCTCTGCTTCCTTTTCCCCTGTAAATTCTAAAAAATGCCTACAACGTTTCGTTCGGCAGCTTTAGCTGTTCGAGCGCAGCATAGGTTTTCCAAAAACCGATTTGCAAACAAAGTAGAAGACCCAAACAATCCGTACTCGAACAATTCGGAAACGGAAAGTGAAACAGACGAGGAAGAAACGGAAATTCAAGTAAAAGTAAAGGCAGAAGGATCAGCAGACTCGGTTACAACAATCATCGACAAGCCACCTATTAAGAAACGGTCGAAACTCCGACGTTATAAGGGCATGCTTCTTGCTCTTTTGTCCAGTCTCATTTTCTCTTTGACTGCTCTACTTGTCAAAAAGTTGGATGGTTACCATCCTTTTAGTATTGCATTATGGCGATTCCAGGGCGCGTTAGTGCCTGCAATTCCTATAATTATTCATGCAAGATATTTTAGTAAGTTTGGTGAGAAAGTTGTGGATCGGATTTGGCCGCTGACCGAAACGAAAAACTTGGGAATGTTTAGCCTCGTACTGCTCAGAAGCATTTTAAGCTGCAACTCCCTGCTATTGCATTTCTATTCCTTGAAGTATTTGTCGATGGGAGATGCTCTTACAATCGCCAGCAGTACGGTTAGTGTTGTGAACAGTTGTCTTTTACCTTTTGTCTATGTATGCGTACTAATTCAAGATAATATGGATTGTACCCCTGCAGCCGATATTTGTAGCATTACTTGCGAAAGTATTCCTAAAAGAAAAATGTGGACTTGTAACAATCATAGCATCGCTTTTCACGTTGGTTGGAGTTGGTTTTATTACGAGGTATGGTTTCAAAACCCGTGTCTTCATCGATTGCCGAAAATGAAGGACGACAGGAATTTGTAGCTCTTTTAATTTTATTTTTTAAAGGCCGCCCATGTTGACTGGTGCTAGTGGTTTCGACTCTGGTACTCTGGTAAATACCTAAATATGAACTTTAATTAACTACAAGTTAGTCAAGTACAGCTACTGTTTATACGAATCCCTTATTTACTATTTTGTGTTTTAGATTGGTTCCGCTTTGGCTTTAGGGTGTATGTTGTTAGCGTCCGTTTCCTTTACCGTTCTCCGGTATATTCGTCGGGTCCATTATTCTGTAACAACACTTATGTTTGGCCTATGGGGCACAATTGAAAATGTCATTCTTGCCGTGGCCTTTGACGTATTCAAGTCACCCAAGGGAACGTACGAGTGGTGTCTAATTGCAAGCCTTGCTTTCCTCACGTTTCTCGGCCAGTGTGCTATTATCCTTGCAATGAAAGCGGAACAAGCTGGTCCAGTAGCTCTCGTCAGAACTTGCGATGTGAGCCTTTTTTGCGAATTCCCCATCGCTTTCAGAAAAGTTCTATTTTTTGTAATACTTTACGTTTATACAAGATTTTACTTCAATATCTGGTTTCAGGTAATTTTCGCTTTTATGTGGCAAATTATCATATTACATTCCCTACCAGATCATATAAGGTACTTTCCATTCTCTATTTTACTATCATGAAGATAGCTAAAACTAAACTCCCATGTCTTAATACTTGCTTCCTTGCTTTCAGTATCATTGGAGCCGTGATAGTAGTATTTGCTGTTATTATTTGCGGATTCAGAAAATGGCTCAGAGGATTACCAGTAGGTCATCCGACAAGGGCAAGGTTCAGGTATTTTATGATGTGACCGAAAATAATAAGAGCTAAACGCATTAAACTGTTAATATTTCGTTTTATCTTGTATACTCCTTTTAATAAAAAATGGCACAGCTGGAAAAGTTGTTTTAATTGCTCGACAAATTTTATTTGCAACCTTTAAAGTCATCAGCACTTCTAATCTCAATATCAACTCATTTCACTCACTTACGTCAATCTCACATACGCTTTCTCGTCGAGATGTGAGCTTGCATATTTTTAGCATATTACATTCAATCTCATGCCGCTGGAAGCAACTCACGGAGAAAGTCTTTCAGGTTTTTTAACCCACGCATTTGAATCTTATTTGCTGGCTACCTTACAGGCCAAGTCTACCGTAGCTCCAAGTTCTATTCCCTTTTGCAGACAGTATATGATGATGGCTATAAACGTGTCACCTGCTCCTGAAAATGAAATTTCAAAGGAGAAATGTTTTAGAAAAGGTAGCATACTCTTATGCTTTTCCTGTACGCATACATTTAATGTCGCCAAATCATAAGTAGGCAGATTCTCTAACCCAAAGAATCGACAATGTTATCCGTGAGGTACGGATTTTGCTTGACGATTTTCACTTCGTCTGGATCGGATGCTGCACAGCAGTATGAAGCTCCATGCTCTCCCCAAGGACAAACAATAACCGTTCCTGGTTCCACTCTTTTCAGCATTATTTCAGCTGCCTCAGTGCTATTTTTCGCACCGTAGTGTTTAGCATAGTCCTTACCTACAATGACGACATCTGCTAATGGAAGCATAATTTCCAAGTTGTCTATCGGCAATTCTACCTATTTCATACGTTAGTTTGCATTATTCACAAGTACTTGTCTTTTTCACATAAAAGATTTGTGTGTTTCGTGAGGTTGTGTTTAAAGTATATTTTCCTCGTTCTGTGCTCATACATACCTCTAAGCTGACAGGAAGGAAGGTATTTTTATACTTTTCAGAATTCATTGGGACCATTGATTTGCGATTGACGTCATTATACTCTTTGACATGCTTCAACATGTGCGGCAGCACTTTTTCGTTTCTTCCCTGGAATAAAATGATTCAAATTTGCGAAATGGTCCCACACAAGAGAAGATGAAGAGAAAAAGGAAACAGAACAAAACAAACACTACCTCAACACGAGCTTACTATTAGCTTACTTCAAAATGAATCCATGAGTATGCAGCCAAGTTGAGCTTTGCGAAATCTTCTAATTTAAGCTCAGGAAGGTTCCCTTCAGCATGGACAATTGTTCGTGAGCCGGTGTTCTGTGAGCATATAACCAGAGAGAGGGGGCCCGGACCGCAGTCGATGATTGGGCAGTTTTCAAATTTTATTCCAAGCTCAGACATGTCTTGCATTTGGAAACTTTGAAGAAAACGTTAAAATTTTCATAACGCCAATGCAGCTCACAGTAAAAGTAAATCGTATTTTGCATGATTACCTCAGAAATGCATCCTTTGCAATTGTTCCCAAAACTTCAACTGGAGCACCAATGCAGCTTAGAATGGTTGCGGAATTCGAAGCATTACCACCTCTAGCCCATGCCACCGTTGCGCACCTACGAGTTGACAGATTCACGTTATCGAGTCATTCAAAAGGGAAACTTTTTTTACGTACCTGTTGTCAGAATCTTCTTCCGGATAAGCCGGCATGAAGCTCACAATATCTGT
>VICI01004122.1:0-11619 GCA_019593645.1 Akabosia matsudoensis
TAGCATTATCAAACATTTTCGGGTTTATAGAGTATCTTAATAAAATATCTTGCTTTGCTGTAGCAGACTGGGTGGGGTTGAAAAGGAGCAATGTGATTCATTTTGAACCGTAGTCTCGACAGCACTTAACACATTACAAACATCATCGCTCTTCCAGGTATGTGTATTGATATCGAAAGGTAACATAAGCATAATAATGTAACGTTCACACGATATGATCTCATGAAGCAGTGTTGTTACACCCAGATGATGTTAGCTACATGAAACTTGTCTCAAAGAGATGCTTCACTTATTTCATATTTCATGATACCAACCCTTGGATGTAGCTTTTATAACCATCTATTATCTAGATCACAAAAGGCTATTCTAGCTGGAGCTTATGAAAATGGGTTCACGAAAGTTCTACGCTCTAACAATGTAAAGTGATTGGAATTGGAAACTGTTAGTACCGAGAGAGAGATAGAAACCTATAAATCAGCAAACACTGTAACTGCCACGTAATACCATAAGTATGGACTCAGTACTAGCATCAATCCATTTTACGGCTTTCTCCTCTTTTCTCCTCTCATAAATGCATTAACTGGCGCGATTCAACAAACCAAGCAGTCATGTATTTATGACATAAGTTATACTGTCGACTGGATAATAAAAAAGATATCCTTTTAATATATTTGCCCGCAAAAAAGTTACACTTAAATTTGTCCATCTTTTTTACACGGCCATGCTAACTTTTCGTTAGAGACGAGAATGCCTGGTCAAAACCTGGCAAGCCTATTTTACTAATAGTTATTATCATCACTCCTGCAGTGCAAAGATACATGTATGAGCGTCCCGGGGAAAAGCCATGGAAGGAATTACTTCCGGATGAAGTTGGTTCATATTTGTAGTTACCAGTTAGTTGTTCGTGGTACTTTTTAGTTTTTGGGTTGCAGCCATTTTAACCTCATCAATTCCTAGTCTCCCGTACTTTTTCTTCTCTGCACTTTGTTTTTAGCTGTCGTCATTGTCCAAATACCGAAAGAAAACTCATTCTAGTTGCTTGTATTAAAGTATTTCCCTACGGCTAAATAACATCAAAAAGACAAGACATCAAAGTTGAATTAACAAAGGAAAAGTTTGAGAAAAATAAGAGAGTTTACAAGTGAAACGAGTGAGTTTAGAAGCTCTTTTTGAGAGAATGAACGTTTCACCTTTTTCGTCTAGAGTAACAAACATGAACGTTGTTTGAAAGAACGAAGGAAGGTAGATTGGATTTGGACAAAAAAAAACTAATCGTTTATCTGTACTCGTGAGTGAGAATTTTTTTTCTAGTCGCAGCAACTACTGTGTTTTTAATTGCACTCAGATAAACATGTATGTACTTGGTTATTTACGAGCTAATATTTGCTTCTAAGTAATTCAGTTCAAACTACGCAAATGTTTCAAGTAAGAAACTTGTTTTGCGGTTGTTTTGCGCGTGGTGCACAATCTATTACCAAGAAAATCCTATTTTTGTCGGCTAGTTCCTGTTGTGAGAACAAAAAACTATTATGATAGAAATCATCACATACGAATAAAGTGGTTTTACTGCTTCTGAATCTGGAAAGATGTTAGGCAAATAAACTTCCAATCTGAAATAACTTTCTCTCTGTTTTTCTTCAAAAAGTGCAAAAGAGAAAGATTTCAAAACTTTTGTTCGAAAGCCAGACAGAATAATTATGGTTAAATGTGTTTGACTATTGGTTTCATGTTGCCTTTTAGACCATGTGAGTACTACATATCTGCAGTGTATGCAAATAATGGAATAAAATGTTAAATGCTAGTGTTAGCATTTTCTGAGGTTTTCATTTCGAAATGGTGTTCTGCAGTAATAGTCTTCGTTGACAAGTTACATGTTGTGCAAACGTGGTTTCTGGGAAATGACAGATGCAGTAGATTTCTGTGGCCTGTGGTTTACGACAACTTTGAAAGTCCTTATTGCAATTAGTGATTTTTAGAGGTTAATCATAATATTATCATATAGGTACTAGACATAGTTACTCACCATCCACTGCAGACTATCAAGGGTTATTCTAGCAGAGTCTTTTGCAATCTTTGCTAAACTTAATGCTTGCTTCGTGTCGGATGAAGAACATGAAACTCTTGAGTGTAATAAAAACCAGTGGGAACTGAACTGTCTATATTCAAAATTAGAATGTTTTAAAAAATTTCTTTATTCAACGCACTTCAACAAACATATGCAACATGGGAAATAAAGTGGTTACATTTACCGAAGAGCAATTAGACGACTATCAGGTATCTACTATGAAACATCTTTAATACAACTCTTGTCGGAATGTGTTAGAGATTATTGCAAGCGGTCAGAACCGCTATTTCAATTTGAAAATTTGAAATTATATTTCAGGACTGTACGTTTTTCACGAGGAAGGAGATCTTGAGGTGAGTGAAATCTGCATTACATCGCCCGCAACATTACATAGTCATCATATCCTGTTTACCGCGTTTTGGAACGTTGTCTGAATATGTAAGAGAGTCTGTTCAAAAGCTCAACTAAATAGCTGCTTTTATCCTATTTTGTTTCATCTTCGCCTGTCTTTGGAAAACCTCGCCCTTCGAAGTCATTACACACGAGAGCATCTGGGCTCCTACCTGGGAATGAATTCCACAGGGTGTGGTGAAAATATCAAAAAGTAGAGTTTATAGGTCATTCACTTTTACGATCTTTTCCCCAATCCAAATGTACAAAACGAAATAAGTTGCATACAAATAGCAATATTATCATCATTACTTCCACCTTCATCCTCTAAAAAGCAAAAGCTTGTTTACCTTTATTCCTATCTTCTGCTTCAAACAAAGCCGAACACAGGAATTCAAGAGGCGGTCACGTTATGGCTTATTCAGTCAGAAGAAAAATGAAATGAGTGTCATCACAAAACTCATGCCTATTAATTTACTTTCTATTTGTTTATCTTTCTTCTTTATGAAATGCTGTCCTTCTTTTCACCTCTCTCTTTTCGCACAACACCAAGTAATTGGCTAAAGAAGTGTGAGCAACTGCACGAAAAGATAACACTTAATTTTCTATCTTCGTGCAGTACAGGTTTTCTTCCATACTCGAAGTAAACCTTGAACGAGAAGTTTTTTTTTTGACCGATTGCCTAATGTAATGGTATAAGAGGTCGTTATTAAGCATTGCGGTGACAAAGCTTATTGAGAAGCCTTGATCGTCTGTCCGTATGTCTGGATCACCAAAAATCACTCGTAATGCTCTTTGTAATGTATACAGTGTATAGAAACTTTTCACGTCGCGAACTCGTAATTTTTTCTCGTTGAGATGAAGAGAACTTGTTCAGATGCTGTCGATAAAAATGATCATTTTACTATTTTGTCAGGAGGACATAAAGGCAACACGATGTAATCTGTACACATTTCATGGTAATGCAAAGATGTTTATTTCCACCGAAATGGTCGAATTCTGGGATAACATGGCCTCTGAAGAATCCTATCAGCCTGAATAGCAATTTAAGAATTATTAGATGATATCATTTTAAAATAATGCTACTGAATTTCTCAATAGCTACTGAATATTAAGTAACAACCATAGACGAATTTCATATAATTTGCTCCTTTCTTCGAATTTTAATTCGATAAAATTACTACTTTTTTCAATTTTTTCAAAGATGTTGCAATTTTTTCGTTCGAAACGAAACAGCACAATTTATAGCAAAATTTATGCTTTCAATTGGCTTATGTGAAGTAACATACATATTTTGTATGTGTGTGACGCGTGATGGTGAAAAATTGCGCAGGGCCCAAGTTGTTTCTATGCGTGGAATTTCACGAATTAGGAGGAGTAAGTTATGTGTAACAGCATCACGTTATGACGGCCACGTTAAGTTCTTTCAGGTGCCCGAATTCGCTTTTTCGCTTTAAAATGGAAGCGCTTGTTGCGATGGTAACCTTTGACAGAAGGGTACTCTGCTCTGGGACCCTGAAAACCCTTTTGTACACGCGTTTATTCATTTTCAGGAACTTGAATGTGTGTGCGAAACACTTCAACTGATTGGAAACAGGTTTTACAGAAAGATTTTTCTGAAATTCAGTACATAGGTAGCTAAGAGCTCTCGATAAAGATAAATGGATATTTAAGTGTTTTGACGATCCGATCCAATAAATGGTCCGATTGACATGCTTTTTTCGAAAGGTTTTCAGAAGGTCCCGAATTTTTGCGTGTTTTTAGTTTTTCATTCCGCAATGCTTCATTATCACGCTACCACGGCTAATTTTTCATGAGGTGTTGAATCCAACGATCCACAAGTACTGCCTTTCTTTATGCTTGCTACGAAATGTATATGAATGAGACGAGTTCTTAGAGTTTTTATCTAAAATTTCTATATTAATTGCGTATACTGAGTTAGACTAGACACACGATCCCGGCAGCTCTACAAAAAAGGTTTCGTGTTGCTTCCATTGGTACCTCGATGATACCCAGAATAGGAGAAACTGATGAATAGGAGGAGAGTGTTGGTGATAACGGAAGTGAAAGAAATAGATGCTTTCATACTTAATAACATGGATAATGAGGATGTGAGCTAAAATAACCATTAAAAATAGTTCTGCCTTCAGAGAGTTCCAATTCCCCCTACTCCAGAATCCAGATGGAAAACTCCAATGATGCAATGAGAATAGTTTGCTCGTTAAGGGACAGCAAATGCTAAGTTGATTTGAGCAGCTCTGTCTCTATGAATTAATAGAATTACTTTCCTAACAGTGAAACAAGATGAAGTTGACAAGGATGGAACTGGAGAGGAAAAGTAAAAGTACTTTCACTGTACTTATAACTTGTTTTAGAGCCATACACAAAACCATGCGCGCTGGTTTTCTGTATGGACCCGAGAACAATAGACATTTATCTGGAAATTGAATGTAAATGAGAATAGGATACAATGTGCTGACGCTGAGCTCTAATGTTGCGCAAAACTGCTACCTGGAAGCATACCGACAAAGCAGAACTGACAACTAAACAGCTCACCAACAGCTTGCGAAAATGTTCCTGCTAACTATTCGGACATCAAAGTGCGCTTTTTTCAATTACATAACGAAAACGTCGAAATTGTTAGGATAAACATAATTTAATTCGAATAAAACAACATGCATTGATGAAATTGTACTAATGAGATGCCTTTTTACTACTTTTTACGAAGAGTTTTCAAGAAATTCCGCGAATTGAATCCAGGGATTGTGCCTAAAACAATGACAGCCAATGAACCAGTTACAGTCCGAGTGCCTATAGACGTGGTTTCCAAAATGCCTGAGTTGAAAGTAAGCGCCCCCTTCTATCCTAAAGAATGGTTATTGACGTTACATTAAATGATTAATCTACTTTGAAGGTAGTAGTTTCTGTGAGGCTACTGTCCAGTTCGTTTTAATATGTAACAAGTTAAGTGTTTTTTGTTGATAACTTTATTACTTCATTTCAAGGAGAACCCATTTCGTGAACGAATCTGCACTGTTTTCTCCAGGGATGGACAGGGAATCAGCTTTGAGGATTTCCTTGATCTGTTATTCAGCTTTCTCCGAGCACGCACCAAGAGACATTAAAGTTCATTATGCCTTCAGGATTTATGGTTAGTATGTATATATTTTACCCATTAAAACTCTTGCTACTAATAAGAATATCTTCCGTGATTTTCGGACCCCCGATATTAGATTGTAGAAACTTTTGGATACACATGTACTCGAATTTTGTACTGCAGCCATTAGAAAACAATCACATATTGAAGTGAATATATAATTTTCTTGCTTATTTACTTCAGTTCTGTTACATATATTCTCATTTGATGTAATGATTTCATTTCATACAATGCATTATAACATTTTTCTACAGACTTCGACGGAGATCAATTTCTTGGAACGTCAGACCTCGAGAGAACTCTTCAGCTAATAACGAGAGATGAATTGAGCCCAGATGAAGTTAGCTTAGTCAGCTCAAAGGTACATTTTTATTGAAATCGATAGTTATGCTTTTAGTCCTAAAAACCCTTGCAGTGCCAAAAGGATCTTTTCTAGCTATTTTCGTATTTAATGAAATAGAACTTTTGCTTTAAATACTTAATAATAATATCCACCCACACTGGAAATCGAGATGATATCATGTACATCAATCCTCTTGACTTATGCTCATACCTTTCAAAAATATTTTCAATAAACTATGTTGACCTATATCCGATGCTGCGTATGTTCGATACAATATTATGAACCGTGAATAAAAACACATCGAGAGGAGAAAAGTGTTGTAGCTGATTTTGCTTTCCCCTCATAATAATGCATTACTGCTTTACAGAAAGACATAAAACTTGTTTTTGTACTTTCCCTTTTTTGCTTATTTCTAGATTTTAGGAGCACTAATGCGCAACAAATATACATAACTTACAGAAGTTAAGGCGGATGTATCGTACTTGGCGTTAAATTACGTTGTTGTCGTATGATACGACCACTGAATGACCTGTTCAAACAACTATTAATTGAGTGTCTGGATTTTAAACTTGGTTTTGAATTAATTTCGACGAATAAAATCCCACAACAATAAGTGTACGAACCAAAACCATAATTTCAGGGTTCGATGCTACCGATGTTTATGGTTGTGCCTGAGAATTTCAATATGGGGTCTGAGCTGCCTGTTTTTTATTCAAGTGTTCTTAGGAAAGAATTTAATAAAGAAGGCTTTTCCGGCAATCATGTTCCTATTATTGTGTCTCTCAACCTACTCTGTCTGATCATGGTTAGTTCCTTTGATGAAGGTTGCGTAGGTGTATTGGGTAGGATAACTATGTGTACTTTCCTAGAAAAAAGCACCTAATCTAAAGCAAAACCCTCTATTTTTCTCTCTTATGTTATCTATTAGAAGCTCAATACACGAATGCAGCCTGGATTTACTTGCGTACATTTACTAAAGCTGGGTGTACAGTGTTGCCTGTCAGTGTACAATAAAGATAAAATGAGGCTCAAGTATGCTGTTACAAAATCATTATTTCTCGCAAAAGCAGTATTCGAAGAAGAAAGGAAAATGATAAAATATGCCAACTAAAGGCACGAACAGTTTAGTTTTTGAATACGGCTTCCAATTACCTCTTCACGTGTAAAATGCGGAAAAAATCGATCAATCGCGTTATGATGGAGCGCAGCTTTCTTTTGCAACGTATTACTCATTTTACGTTATTAGAGCTACTCAAAAGTTTTTCTGACTGCGTTTTTTTCCTTTTCAGGTCCTCGAGGAGGCAGATGTGGATGATGATGGGAAACTCTCATTTGGGGAGTTTGAGCATGTAATTACCCGAGCACCGGACTTCCTCAGCACCTTCCATATAAGAATATGAAGAGAAGTTTTGAAGAAAAACATCATGCCACCGTCATCCCTTTAAATTAGTGGAAAACAGCTAATACGTTTCTTACAGTAGTGTATGCATAGTAAAAGCTGAATATTTAGTGAACACTGGCAGAGGTCGACTTGGGTGTTGGGTATCAACCTAAAAAGAGTGTGTCTGAATCATGTATGCATTCTTGAATATTTCGTCGCCATTTGGGCATTCTCGTCGTAAATAATAAAATAAGTATGGAAATCTGGGAAAGATGCAGAGGTTATGATGATGGGGGGATAGATTTGTGCAAAGACAGCAGGTTCACAGTCAAAAGCGGTAGTCGAGACGGAGAGAAAACCAGAAGTTTTACGCTACATCAACACTTTCTTCATTATTTCGGTTCATTAAAACTATGGGAGGTAATAGGTAATGAATTAAATGCCTACTGTGTAACATTTTCTGGACAGCTCCAAGAACGTGCTTTTCGTTTCATTTTAATTCAAAATTGGACGGATTTTTGTGTCCTGATATGACGGGCAGAATTAATTTGTAAGAAAATATACACATTTCCAGAAATCTTGTGAAAACACCAATGTTTATGTAGATATTTCAGAATTAGATGAGTAATAATCGATTCCAGTTTTACTTCGAATATCCACAATAGATCTGGTTTATAAAATCGCATTCAAAACAAAACAGTATTTCAACTGGCAATCCATTAAAAAAATTCTTCGTAAAGGGAGCGCAGAACTATAACCTTATCGGAAGTCAGCGAGTTGACACGAAAATTTCTGGAACATGACATTATTTATTTCATAGAATAACTGCACACAACAAGCCTAATTAAAGCAAGCTAGATTTGCAACATTTGAGTATACCTTTGTAATCCCTCATTGTATTTAAAATGAATAAACATTAAAGTAATCAATACATGCATTGTATTTTAGAATCGTTCAATTCATTAGCTGATGGAGACCGGGAAGAATATTACAAGTAAACGCAACACGTTTTAGTGTAAATTATATTGCTCTAGCTGTCTAAAATATAATGGATTATGCGTACTTTAATTCTCCAGAACATTTTGCAAGCATACCTAAATACTTTTTATACATCTTATGTGAGCTGCACTCAGATGAGCATTTGCATTACTTACTAGGTAAGCCCGCGAGATGAATTTTACTGTTGGTGGAATCAAAACTTTTGACCTGAGATGCGACTCGTCTTGGTACACTACGCCGCTACCTGAAATTTGTTTTTCTTAAATTTCGTCGTTTCCTGGTGTCAGGAGTTGTACACAAAGTCCCACTAAGACAAAACCAAAAAATGCATTTAAGAAAAACAAATTTCAGATGGCGGCGTGGTGTACCAAGACGAGTCGCATTTCAGGTCAAAAGTTATGATTTCACCAACAGTAAGTTCGAGCATGCTGATTATCATTTCCATTACTCTAACTAACTATTAAATACATAGATAGTCTACGAAAACACGTATACTATATTCAGCTGCATTTATAATATGTATAGAAATGTACACACTGTACGTCTACCGCACGATGTCACTTTTCGTATCACTCCGCGACATTTTTGCATCCAAACCAAATTACCGGACAGCACACTTTTTTACTACTCGACACATGATTTTTTTTGGTAGATGCAGTATAGGTGTTTGTAATCTTAAAGACATCAAGAAGCATTATTCATGGCTCAAGAGTGACGAATTGCTTCATTGTAAATTGTGGAAGTCAATGAAAAGTTTTATTGAGTAAGAAAAGTAGAATTATTAGTTTACTACGCTTACTTCTACTGAAAGCAGTGCACCCCGTAGCACACATAAATTTTTCTGCTTCAATTGGCAAAATGCTCCTGGGAGATCAAACAAACTAATACGCAGAACTGTCAGACCGTATAGAACGGGGGATTTTGTTGCAACAGGATGAGAGAGTGAACAGAGTAACCATAGGTGAACCATGAAGATTTACTCATGCAGCCTAAATTACTTACCCACATGCATATGCTACTACCTTCATGGACGGTCCTAAGTTGTAAGTCCTCGCCAGTTGAAACTATGCACCATCTACACATTGCAAACTGAGAAATGAGTGCAAACGGAATATGCTGTGAGACTTCTAGATACAAAAAATAATAATAATACAACAAACTGATGTAGATTTTATGCTCCAAAATCTTCAAATGTTAAGGTACCTGCAAGTAAATCTTTCATGTCTCTATGAATGTATTCTCGTTTTGCTTCTAGATTATAACACAAATGCGTCTACTATCCATCATATCAAATTAAATTACTCCATTTGCGATAATAGATTCGGCATTATTGGCAATTGGTTGAAACTGGATTCCTGTCCTTTCTTTGTATGAAAATGATAAAAATATATAATATTAGTTTACATGCCCCCACTAAATACGAAAATTAACATCATCAGTGTCGTTAATATCTGCACACTATAGTGCCAATAATATCTGTTTGGCTTGAGCAAAATAGACGTAATGTATATCAGCATGAAAACGGGACTGTTTCTCTTTCCGTATGTTGTGCTCTATGCAGACTATCAAGGTTTACTATGAGGACTACAACTACTCCGGGCAAATATCCCAATTTCATTACATTTTTGCAGGACCATGTAAAATGTCCATTATCCGGGAAACTAAGAAAGTGATTAGTTGAGAAGAATTCCACTATCATATTTTCATGGTCTTACCACATCTAATCTGGCGTTCATTGGCGGGATTCAAGAAGTTTCACCTAAAGAAGTCGAATAATGACATAAAATTTTGGGGTAGCATCACATCTCATCCATGAATTGGGAGGCCAAGAGGTAGTAGAATGAAGAAAATTATCCCCATCACATATATTCAAGTGAAAAATGGGATGATACTCAAAACATAGGGACAAAGTACTAGGGCCCCTCTTCAGCATGAAATGAGTTTACAAACTTTCTTCATTTCTAGTTTTCCAAACCGTCTCATAATTTAAAAAAATCGAATAATATTCCGGCATTGGTTTGGTATTTATGTTGTCTAATGCCAGAAGGAAATAAGTCATTCTTGCTGAGGCAAAATAAAAGAGTCGGCTGCATTCACGACATATGAACTTTAATAGCATTCACACGGGACGATTTTTCATCTGGTAGCTTTTATGAATATACATACATCTCACATAATATGTATGTGAATCTCATCTATATTATAGAACATGAATCGTATTATTTCGCTTTCACTTTTCGCTGCACAGAAGGAGCACGGTATTGGTGGAAAAACTTGGAGACGGCATATATTCTTACACAACAAACAAAGTCGAAAGCGTCATTCGAGAAGCATGCTGTCATTTTTTCAAGCATATCAGTTTTACTTTTATATTACTTTGAATGCCTTTGTGCTGAATGTTCAGTCATGACATGTTCTCAAGACTGGAAAAAAATCGACGGTAAGCCAGTATAGTTAGTGCTCCAGTGCAACTGCGAGAGACAAATTTTGTAGGACTGGTTTCGATGTGTGCTGGTTGATGATCTGGATGGTATTTGTCATGAAACTCCGGTCTGGGGGACTATGTACGTAAGGAATTCCCATTCTTTTCCGAAAACAGTATTCCAGTTTCCGGATTTTATACACAGAAGTGGACAAAACAACATTTTCTCGTGTCTCTTTCTTTGACACCACCTCAAAGAAAAGGAACAATGCTCATGAGCCGATATAACATACAAAATGACACACTCATACGTATAAAAATGAAAGCTATCAAATGAGTTGATTCGTGATAAAAAAAGTCCATGTTCACCAACTCTTTACTACCTATGCGAATCTAGCATAGCTGAAATCCACCTCCAACCTCCGAATAACTCCTTTTTGGGCCGCCGTCAATTTGGATTTTGGCTGCGACGTCAATTTTTGATAAGCAAATGCTTAGTAAAAATATCATTATGAGTCCAAATATCCAGATTTACCCAAAGCAGTACAGTGATAAGTGTTGGGGAAAATTCAGAACATTTTTTAAACCACAATATGTTTTTCTACGAAAATTTTTTTTGATCAATGACAACTTTGGGGGCAGAACATACTCCTCCTTTTCCGCTGAATTGACATAGTAAAAGGGAAGATCATCGTAAACTTGCTTTCAAAGAAAAGTGCCCAAAGTTTTATAAAAGAAAGATGAATGGACGCTTTAGTGAAAAGTTTATATGAAAACCCCCATGCTTTTGATGATTATTATTGGTATCTTCGTTTGTTCCCGCCTTCCATCTTACCGCATCGTGTATAGAAAGTTTGTTTGG
>VICI01004123.1:0-11619 GCA_019593645.1 Akabosia matsudoensis
TCCATGCGTAGATCATTTTTGGTTCAAGAACATATATCTGATTTCGTCTTATTGACGAGTTGTAGGATAATTAAAGTTGACGATAATGCTTCGTAAATGGACAAAAAATTTTAGTCACGATTTAGATAGAACTCCATGCGAAGATCATTTTTGGTTCAAGAACATATATCTGATTTCGTCTTATTGACGAGTTATAGGATGATTAAAGTTGACGATAATGCTTCGTGATTCGTGTTTTAGCGACTCTTACAAATCGTGTTTTACGGAGCTTGCCGATCGTGTTTTAACGAATCTTACAAATCGTGTTTTAACGAATCTTACAAATCGTGTTTTAACGAATCTTACAAATCGTGTTTTAACGAATCTTACAAATCGTGTTTTATCGAATCTTTCAAATCGTGTTTTATCGAATCTTTCAAATCGTGTTTTATCGAATCTTTCAATTCGTGTTTTATCGAATCTTTCAAATCGTGTTTTACCGAATCTTGCAACTCTTTCATCGAATCTTGCAACTCTTGTCTCATCGAATCTTGCAACTCTTGTTTCATCGAATCTTGCCAATCGTGTTTTACGGAATCTTTGAAATCGTCTAATGTGAGCTTTCGCTACTTATGGGAATCGTGCTTGAGCGCTTTATTTACGTAGCTTTAGTTTTACGAAAACATTTTTGGGCAGACTGAATCCGTTTTCTGGAAAGAATCACTGATACTCTCTAAACGTGTAAAAGAAAACACTTTGAGCGGATGATGGATAATAACTACAACTTATATCCTTCTATTACAGTCGGCCTACTAATAATGCCGTGGGTTGTCCTACCTTGAGCCTATTGTAGCTTTAACCGGGGGATCATTAGAATGAAATACAATATTCTTATCAATGAAAATGGGAATCAAATCATATGATTCATAACTAATTTACTACAAATGTGGCGGAATAATGGTTGTCTTTACTTGTAATATTTTATTAAATATCCGCTGGCGTAATACCTTATTGGATTGGAGGACAGAGATCTATATTCTTCTAAAAATAGTGCATTAGTATAATTTATCTAAAAATAGGGACCAATTAAAACCAAGAGAACAAGCAAGTAGTGCATTTACCCTTTAATGTACCTTGACCAAGTGCATTCATGTGTCAGTGCAGTTTTCAAAAGGGCAATTTGGCCAAATGCAATACTATTACAGTGCACTTTGTAATTGTAATAGTGTAGTTTTCACGTAGGTCAGTCATGAAAATAGTACATTCCGCAGGTTACCAATGCTACACCAGCATTTTGATGACCTAACTCCCACCTTCAGATATCGTATTATAAACGAAGAGTGCATTTCCCAGTTGAAATAAATTCTTGATACGTAACTAAAATATAGAATATGATATAAATAGCCGTCTCGCAACAAACACGTTTTTCGTCCTTAAAAGAAATTCAGTATTCGGTAGGAGTGAGAATACAGGTTCTTAAATATGAAAACCGATTTTCCAACTCCTGTATTGCGGTTAACTAGATTTATTCCATGTTTCAAGAGAGAATAAGCTCATTCGGGGTATGCTTTGAAGTACAACAGAGTTGTATTATTTATATCATTATTTTAGCGAAAGTATGCATTCCTTGCAGCAATTTCTTCATGTATAAATCAGTTCTAAGAGGTTCATCTAGTTCCGGCAATTCATAAACTAAAAAACAAACTTTTAAACTGTTGCATCCAAAGGCTCGTCCCTGAATATGTTTAAGGAGCGAAAATATGTAAGTCAAGCTGATTGCTGAAAATTTACCAGTAAACATGGACAGGGTTAACTCGTAATAAAAAATTCGCTGCTGAGCCTCGCAGTATGGATACATTAAGAGAAAGTTGACAAGCATTTGCGGTTCCTTAGAAATCAAGAGATTTTCTATAGTTGATTTTTTGGAAAGGATCCTTTTTGAATTGCTTACTGACCACAACTTAGCGTTGTTCGTTTTTCTTCTTTGCAATGGCACTGCTCTCACTGACGTAGTAGTTATTCGGTCTGCTTCTTTGCAAGAAATGAAACTGGCTTCAAATATGAAAAAAGAAATAAGTCAGACGGGAAGCAATTGTTTTGCGCGTTTCTTTGTTTCGTTCTGATGAAAAAAAAATCTCCCAAGAAACTTGTGATGATAAAGAAAGCTAGGAAAGAAAGTATTATTTTTTCGTGAGAAAAAAAAATCTCGTAGTTCCTCATCAGAACTAAACTAGTTGAAACATCAACCCAGATGCACACTCCATTAAGAACATGTGAAAGCAGTGGAAGTAGCTGGTCAGTAGCAACCTCTGTCTTGTTTATTTTTATGAATAGTTTTCGTTTTTTAAAAAGCTTGTTTTGGGGAAAACGTATGGCACGACTGTATATTTATTATCAGTTCAGCTTTTCGAGCGCCTTATTTTCGTCTCTTCAAATAGAAAGAAAAACATACCTGGTAAATATATTTTTTCTGAGCAAACACTTTTTGTAGGAACTTCTGTGTAATAATATATGAAAAAGAAACGATGATGATTGTGTGGTATCGGTTGTGGTTCCGTGCTCTCTCCTGCACCTTTTTTTTACATAATACTCTTCCATTTCAAAGTTTAAGTAGTGAGTAGCCATAGAAAAAAACCTGCCAGTTCGTCGTGGTTCTTGGCTATTAAAGTAAATACGAGAATAACGAACAAACATTTTTTTACTAGTTTTCCACCCTCTCGGAGGAGCTGGCTCCTTTAAAATAAAATAACACAAAAACCAAAGTCAACAAGATGAGAAAGAACACGTAGGCTTTTTTATAGATTTTTTGCTTCTTGTGTGAAGATTTCGAATGCTAGTTGAGGGAATGTATGTTGAAATGTTGGTGATGAGGTGCAGGGATGACCAGGTCAACTATGGAAGAATTATTTATTTCGTTATCATGCCACGTTATGGCTCATTTTGGGAAAATATTAGTAGTAAGGTTATTTTGATCACATGTCAATTTATTCAAATAGTAAATAAATTCAAAAGCAATGTTAAATTTCCAAAGTTATTATGTTCCAAAGAATCCATTGAAATGTGAGCATTTTTCCTTTCTTTGTATTAAGAGACATGATACGTAATAAATAATGGTAATAACAATAATAAAAGTTCTTTCACGGTTTTTAGTTTCCATGCACAAACCTATGGTATATTGCGGAAGTTTATGAAAAATTATATGGTTTGCAAAACTCTGCGTATTAGTTTCTTTGGACAATATGCATTGAAGAAAACACATTTCGCAAACAGAGTCCATACTCAAAAAGTGTATTACACTTGGCATAATGTTTTTGAGCTGGTGTTATTCGTTGCCGATTCTCCGTCAAACGGATGATTGCTGAGTGAACTAAACCTAGAAAAAATAGGAAAGGCCTGGTGGAGCCGACGGTGAATTGAACACCGCATTATGTGGGAAGGATAAAAACATTACAGAAGAGAGAAAAAGTAATATGAGCAGTGGTCCTACGAAGGACATCCTAGAAGATAGGCAAGTGGCAAAGAACAAAAATCCTAAGCTCGCTTGGGTGAACAAATAGATGGATGGATGAGCCAAAAAGGAGATGGATGAGAAAGGAGACTGTAAAAGAAAAGTATGGTGGGAGGACGCTTTCATGAATGGTAGAAAAGAGAAAAAAAGAACATTGCAAGCCAGTCATTGATAGGTTTTAAATATATTTTCCCTGCTTTCTTTACAACGGGCCATTGGTCATCAGTGACAGAAACAGGTTCTGAAGATGAGAAACTGCAAAAATGTGGACATTGTGCGATTTATTGAGTGAACTTGTAAATTTAGCCGTTAGTTTGGGAAATTGTGGTAGTTTAAACTGCCGAGAGAAATAATCAGGCTGTTCAAACGTTCGAGATTTGTAGTCTGAATAATGGATTATGATCACAACGTCATTATTTGTGGAGCGGTTTACTGGAAGAGACCAAAATGAGAAAGGCTTGTCATCTATGGTAATATGAAAAGTAGATTGGGGGCATAAAGGACGGAAAATCCAGATAGTATTTTTCCAGTAGCTAGGGTTGGGAAAGCGACACAGGTAAATAAGTAATACGTAATATTTATAAATGTAGCGATATGGACATCCGTATCCATCGGGGAAAGTTATTCTTCTGGTTTGGTGCGTTCCTGTCTAGAGAGAAAACAGCTAGGCTTTTCACATTTTTTTCTTGCGTGTGTCATAACAAGAAAAAATTGTGTGTGCTGAGTGGACAGCAAACTAAGTTATTAGATTTGATTTACTATCTTGACTCACCATTCATGTCTACTTTCTTCATAATTCATGAACAAAAATTTTAGGCGAGTTGGAAACTGTTTTTCCCGTCTTTTTGGGTTCTATCGTAATCATGGATAATGCTAATAGTCATATGCTCTGGTATGACACATTTTCATGGATGAAAAACTTTTTCCGGCAGGGAGTGTGGAACAGTAAACCATTTGAGGACATGGTGCAGTTCCTTCGTCAAAAGTAAAAGAGTATGATTATGTAAAAGTCTGAAAAGAACGGGTAAACATGTATATTATCTCGGATTATAACGGGAATATCGTGGTCATCACATTCATTTGCTTCCACTATAAAACGAATGCTACGAAGTCAGACATAAACTCAACGCTTGATTTTTACAATAGTACTTTTGCATGTATTGAGTTCTCATCGAATAGAAAATAAATCTTTTATTTAAAGACAGAATCGGCTTGAGATTTACTTTTTGGTATTCTAACTCGTTGGTATCTTATCTTAAACAAAAGCCATCCTGCATCACTACGTCTTTGTTTAAAATCTAGCAGAAAATTCGTTTAAAAAAGACAAGGTTAGTTATGTTACAATTTGTGAGAACACACCTGAGTCCTTTTTTCCGCTCTCATGTCAGGTATCAACAGGCCTTGATTTTGTCCCCTTGAGTAAACATTTATTCTTGATTATTACAAAAAAGTCACTAATACTATACTTTAGCAGTGATTCTTGGCATGCAGAGAAAAACTGTACCAGATACATGATTCATCAGTGGCTGGGTTTTTTAGAAGACATAAAAAACATCTTCACTTTTTTTTCTCTTCACTTGAGTGATGAGCTCCTGTTTCTCGTATGCATAGCAATTGAACCATGAAAAAGGAGGAAAAATGCTGCAGCTGAGCCAAAGATAACGAAGTTCACAAGTCTGTGTGTAACGCATTACCTATCCGTGTATATGTGTATGTTCCCTTGTTTTACTTTCTCTTTCCCTCCCTTTTTGTTGAAAAATTCCTCTTCCTTCTTTTTTTTTTTTGTTTCGGAGACTCAACTCATGCCTAAGTAAATTGACAAATTGGGCCTATCCAAGAAGAAAGCGAGTTTTTTCCTTGGGAAAAATGATATCATTTTGTTCAAGAAAAACAACAAGAAAGTCACCAAGTGAGTGCATCTGGAACAAAAAAACGTACAAGTCAATCTATTTTGGTATACTTGAATGGGCTCATACCCGAAGCGGATTTTATTTTTTTTCTCAATAAAACTAAATAATAACGTTAACGTCAGGCGTGCCAAGGAAAAATTGGGCTTTCGTTTCTGGCATTTCTGCAAAAAAAAATCTGTTAGATACATTTTCTATGGAGTAAGGAGACTACCGTGCCAAGGAATATTTCATGCAACTCCACATGTAAATGCAGTTTTTAATATTATTTTGCCAAGACGATGTAAAGGAAACACGTCGGTCTTTTCATAAAAAGCAAAACATTGTACGGGGCGTATTTATATACCTATTCACTTTCTCGGCTTTTGATTTGCACCACATATTTCTATTGAGTACTACATATAATTATTTATCTTTTTGTGATCAACCAACTATTTCTCTGTTTGCCTTTGAAGGACAAAGAGAAAACGCTCACAAATGAATAACTTCACTAGCTGAGGTCTTCCTGGAGTGTACTTGAGGAACAGGAGCATGAATGGTATTTTGCGTTTTTCGTTTAATTTTTTTCAAAAACTAAGGGTAGAACGTGCATCGTCCAAGTTACACCCTTCCGGGAATCCTGTTAGACCCCATCAGAAAACTGATATTTCCCCAGTAATATGCTTTATTTGGGAAATTTTCATCAGACTGCTTGTTTATTTCTGAACATCCACACTTGGACAAATTAATGATAGACTTTTGATAATTATAAGGCTGTATGTCTACCTGTAGTGAAAAAGCATTCTACGTTTTATGCGTACGATTCAGTTTAAGGAAGAAATCCGTGAGGTAATTTTTTTTTCTTACGATGCGAACACAGATGAATGTTTTTTTTTTTAAATACATTTTAGGCTACCTCATTCTTTCCTTTGAGAAGTCTTCACGGATTGGAAATTCACGGTAACCCTTGGAACTGTTCTTGTTCTCTTCAACCATTCCGCGAGTGGATGGGTAAAAACAACGTACCATTTGGAGTTCCACCTAGCTGCTCACTACCACGAAGACTTTCGGAAAAGTTATGGAATGAACTGGCTCTTGAAGATTTTGCGTGTCTGCCCAAGTTCCTCTCAGGCTCTGGGAATAGTCCCTCCCTAGTGCCTACTGCTACAAACCTTCCACAACAACCGTCAACATGGAAAATCCTAGAGGGAGAAAATATTAACACTTACTTGTCAATGGGAGGCTACTCCGGACACAAAGGTATCATTACTAACTTTCCCACCAAGTACTGTTTAGTTTTAGTCATCAATTATATCACCTACTCTTTACTACTTTGGTATCGTGCTTTCACCGCGAGTTGCAAAAAGAACAAAAAAGTGAAGTGGTTATGTGCATACAGAAATGCTTCTTTTTTTTTTTTTTTTTTTTTTTTTTTTNATACTTTCCATGCTTTTTACCTTCAAAATAACAACATTTCGTAGGGAAAGTCCTTTCAAGTGGATTTTTGGCGAAAATATTGCAGATTGTGAGAGTAGTGGCAAGGTTCTAAGATCTCTTGGTAAAAAAGAACGTGTCGAACCTGAGAGAAAGCCAGAAAAAATTCACGAGTGCTTTAGAAGTTCAACATTTTTCGCTTTGAGAAGGACCAAATTTTGGGAAGTTCGATTCAATTCAAAGCAGGTATCCAAACGGCTCTAAATGAACCTTCCGATTTGCCAAAACGTGGAAATGCTCTGAATGAGCGGAAAAGACGTCCTTCTCGTATTTATATTGTTGCATTTACTAATTTGACAATTAAGTGTAAACAGGGTAAAGTACCGATAAAATCAAGGCACAGAGGTCTACAAACCATCAACACCCAGCAGACCCTAACTTTGACAGAAGAAGGTTGTAGACTTTAGTTATGTGCGCACGTGCTCATACTCCAACTTCGTTTTTTTACATTTTTTTTCCTTGAGAAAACAAGAAAGGTAAACAAATGGGCTAATGCAACGCAAATATCCTCGTAGACTGGGGAAGGAAAAGGAAAATCTTTTAAGAGGAGATACTCTATATTATTCAAAGGGCTTTGAAAATGATAGATAAATAATATCCAGACATCTTACGTAGAGAAAAATTATTCAGAAATACTTCAGCTCCGTCAGTAGCCATTTCCCGACATCCCCGACATGATGTGACATAAAAAGACTATCTTCCACGAGTGCAACCACGAAAGTTACGTTCACTCATACAGTCAAAATTGCTGGTTTGCTGGTTGAAGGCAAAATATTCCCTACTGTTTCCATATTCCCGTATGTAAAATATCAAAATGAACTTCAAATTCAAGTAAGCAGGCTGAGTAAGCATTAAACAGAAATTTGGATAACTCTCGGTGCAATCTACCAGCTACTGTATACGCGTTAGTATTTTCTTCAGTGTTGTTTCAAATCCCTGGGTGATCTCTTGTTGAATTTGTGGTGACGGTAATAAAGAGATAATTGAAATGATTTTCCAGAGCTAATCATCAAGACAAGTTGTACGATTACACAGAAAGGACAAATATGCATAGTTTAAATCGTTTCTATCGTGAATCACCATATATTTTATAAATCCTCTTTCGCCACCAAGAACTAGGTAATTCGACCGACGTAGGAACGAGCATAGGTTTAATTCGCTAATGTGATTAATTTCCACACACAAACACACGCACACACTAATGTAATTAACGGAAAAGCTCTATGCTCCTCTCCCTCTTGGAATCGACTGTGGTGTGTGGCTGCTCTTGAGCAAAATGGAGATCACACAACTCATTCCAGAGCTTTGTTAATTATCAATTATCACTAGCCCAAGGAACCATACAGAGCTATCCACGTCCAACTTAATCACTCTATAAAATAAAACCTGTATGCTTGAGAGACTTAGAGGAAGCTAAGGTTTCTTAACATTTTTAATTTGCCATGCTTATGTACATTTCCATCATTAAATTTAGTTTTACCTGCACTTTGGTGGATATTACCTTACCGTGGGACATGTGGTTCGACATAGGTACCTTATTTGAAGTTAAAGCCTGTCTTTTGACACTGTAATTTTCTTGAGTGGCCATTTCGTGAGCCAGGAACAAAACCTTGCCCATTTTCAAGGATCTTAATGAGTACCCTTATGGAGTCTACACGGTTAATTTACTATGTAGAAATAAACTTATTGATTTTATTTCGTTCAAGGAAAACCAGAATAAATAGAATGAATATTTTGTAGGCTGGTCATTCATGTAGCATCAAAAACATTTAAAAAATCTAATCTCGCAAGCTTATCAAAATAGGACGGTTGTTTTTTTGGATGGAAAAACAATTTGTCTTGCGTAGATACATAACCTAATTATATTAGCCCATCCACTACAGTAGGATTATCGAGAAGAAATAAAACGATGAGTGTGGGACGTAAAAAAACCAACAAATTTTAAATTTAACACACGTTACATGATTTTACAAAATCATTACGCCAGTCAAGCTCCTATGCTTTGGATTTTAGACAAATTGTTACCCAGCGCCACATCTTAACGTTTCCTTGGACAACTCATTAAAGTGTGGTCAAAATAAATAAACCGTGATAAAGTTGTACTGAAGCATTGAAGACTGAAAAAGTATCTGGTATTTTTAGGGCAAAATTTCATGTCAATCAGACCAAGCGTGTCGAAATTACGACTAAAAAACCATTTTGTAGCAAAAACGAATTCAGGCACATTTAGGTACCTGAACACACATGAAAACAAATTGAAACGCTTTCTAAAGGTTCCAGAAAACGGCTGTGTTGAATTGAATTAAAAAGCACCTGGGGGAATCTGAGGGGCTTATCAGTTTGGGCCCAAGAACTATAGAGTTCACCGCTTGGTCAGGACGAACCTACACATCAAGTTTAGACCCAGCCAATCTGACAAATCGCATTGGAGTTATCTCACGACGCGTGATTTGTTGGGCTCCAGACAGACTATCAACCAATTCTCAGTAAGCTTTGCTACCGCAATGCTTAATGAAAACAAATTTGATGTGTGTGGCAAGCACACGCAATGTAACAAAAAACAATCTCATTAATGTATGGTTTACAGTTTCAAATGCAAATTAAGGTGTATGGTTAAAATTTGGACCCCATTGTTGAGTCCTAACATATAATAATGATCCTCGTCAAATCTTATCTACCTATTTCACAAACAAGGCAGGATAACTAACAAGTAGTCGTCAACTCCTTAGATGAACTTCATAGAAGGATGAAATACCTCATCCTTCACTTCTACGTGAACTTTTTCTTAGAATATTTAAACTCGCCCTTCATACTCCCAGCTCCCGTGATATAAATGAGTTATGTTTAAAGTTTGTTGTCCCAATCACGCATTTAATCCTCGAAAATTAGACGAGCAACGATGCGTAGCTGTTTGACTAACGATTGCATCGTATAGACGATTTATGTTTATGATTTATAATTACCGACAATTTCCACATTCATCGCTCATGGTGTGTATGAATGAAGAAAAGCGCTGAGTTGGTCGATTTATCAGCTTCAGTAGTTCGATAGTCATGAAAAAAGTTCAGCCAAGATTTTAATAGACACAGTTTCATTTCGTTTAAATAAACTATTTAAATAGGGATTCGTAATGGAAATGCATCTAATTCAAAGTGTCTTTTGTCAATTTTCGAACGTTCACTGGTTTAAAAAAATATGTTTAAGAAGCATTCGTTCGTTCGAAATTGGATGAAAAGCGGTGAAAGTACCATAACGAAAATTGCATTAATTCTTTGTATAGTGCTTTTTTACAGTAACCTGAGATGTTCCTTCATTTTAAATGTGTGCTTTTTTCCCACATTTGCTCCATCATCGCCATCGTCGCTTGAAACGAGCAATGAAACAGCACAAAATAACCAAAGGGCTGGATGGGGAGCGTAAGAGTATTGCTGCAAATCTATGTTAATGAGGAAGGAGGATGCCTGCAAGTAAATGCGATAGGGATATTGATTGAAAATTTACAACTGGATTTACATAAGCTATAGTGTGATAAAAACCAAAACAGAGATGCACAAACCAGACTTATATGACTGGCCTCTAATTCTAAGGAGTGTAGATACGGACAATACATGTTTCGTAAATATTTTAGCAATTTACGGTTGCATTAAAAAAATCATGAGCCTGGGCTAAAAGATTGGTTTGGGCCAGAGATTATCATTACGATTCAAGGTGGCAATGCTGCTAGTATCAGGGGCATATCAGCAATTGAACGAGAATTGGAAGCAATTTTTGCATGTACACCTTGATTAACCATTATTTTCTTACCGTTTGTTCGTTCACCAGTGCTAATACCCTTTCGTTAAGTTACAATAAAATCTATTGTCTTTCGGTTTTGGTGTATATGTATTGATTATGCAAAAACTTTAAATTAAGCAATGGTATCTTTAAAAAAATGTTTGGAGAGAATTTGCAGTGTGAAAGTTCGAAAAATCTATAACCAGACCATCATAATCATGCGGACATACCGAAAATCTAGACTTGGAAAGCATAAGTCAACAAAGACATCACGCATTTACGGCTTATCATTAGCCTCACACGTTCACGTGACAGGTTTTATGAATTCTCATTGTGATGATTAAGAAAGCTTTTAGTTGCGTCCAAGTATCATATTAGCACTTCTGCTAACTTTGGCGGTTTGATAATGCTAGCTGCATCAAGGAAAAAGACACTAGAGATATTGCAATGAACCACTGAAACATTTGTCGTACGTATTGCGAAAGCTTATAAGTTACTTTTGTTTTTTGAGGTTGGGTTAGAATTTCCAGCAATAACCTGGACCAAACGTGACAAACTTAACCTGTGATAAATCAGTAAAAGCACTACAGTAGTTGACGTGAAGACGAAATTGGACCGTGATAGAACCTTGATCTTCTCCTACTTTATAAGAAGGTGCGTTTTCCCTGAATTTCAGCCCACCCTTCCTCGCTAAAGGTGGGGGCTTATGCAGGTACCTGCAGTAGATCTAATTTAAAAAAAGAAGAACTCTCGAATGATTGAAGACAACCACTGAAGCTATGAAGCTGGTTTATGCTCAATTGCTTGAAGTATTTCTGAGAACCTTGCTGGAAACAAAACGACAAACAGAATCGGCTCACGTAGCTTTTTAGTAAGCATACTTATGCTAAGACTAGACGTAATGCGTAATTATAATCATAATCAGATCTAAATGTACTAAAACGAAATATATTTTCTGTCTTGTTAAGCAGTTCTGTA
>VICI01004124.1:0-11618 GCA_019593645.1 Akabosia matsudoensis
CTCAAATTTAAGTTTACCAGTGTCTGTCAATTTAGACCAGTATAGTTCGGCTAGTGTATACGAAGGCAGAGAAAAGAGTAGGGAACGAAGTAGAGAAAGAAGAACCAATGGGACAAGCATTTCAGTGAGCACTAATGGCGATAACGTAATTAAGACAACAGTGTGCTCATCTTCTGCGTCCGCTCATAGTAAGACTAAAGAGGACTTAAAAGGCTTTTCCCATTTGTCTCCGCCACCACCCCCTCCACTTCCATCGTCTGGAACAGTGGCTACTACAGATTGTGCATCCTCAAGTGGAAACTCAAGCCTTACTGCATCGACTAATACGCCATCGTTGTCCCCTTCCTCCACGTCTAATTCATCGACAACTTCTTGTGGATGTCCTGTCTCATCGTCCGAAAGTAGTTCGGAAGAGTTAAAATCTGCCACAGAGACAACCCACAGTTTTACGCTGACTGGTTTTAGCAACAAAAGTCCTGAAACCGGTAACGACGACAATTCACAAGTTGGAACTGGCAGCTCATCAAAGTCATTTTTCTTGCATCCTCCAAAATCGGAGGGGGATAGTAGTGCTTCTCCAGAGATTCCATTTTCATGTATACAAAAGTCTAATTCTAAGGGGAACAGTAGCTCCACGGGTACCGCAGCCTCTTCACAGAGCAGTTTGTCACCAAAGAAGCACACGAGACAACCGTCAACTCACGTGTCGGGGCCAAACTCGCCGTTTTTCTTGCATCCACCAAGTGATCTTGTCGACGAGACCAAGGCGGTAGCCTCAAAAATGGCACCTGCTCCGGTGAATCCAAGCCATGGGCATCATCACATCCAAGACTTAATTAATGAAACACATTCGCAATCAAAGTTAAAGAGTGGCATGGGACTGAACACGAGCGACTTTTCGTCTAATTCCTCATCCAGTGTTTCTTCCACCTCTTCTCCACCATCTACACCTCCGTCACAAAAAACTGGCTTTGGCATTGCATGCACTGTATCTGCCTTGCAAGGAAAATTCCAACAGATAACTAATGGTGGCAACAATAAAGACGATTCCGTTGGGCTTCAAAGTAGTCACAATTTCGAAGTTCATATGCAAAATAGCATTAACGCCAATGGCAACACAATCCCAACTAAAAATGGAGGACCAACAGCACCTCCTCCTCCTCCACCACCTCCATTACCTGCTCCCAATACAGATGTTAATAATAATCTCCTTGTGAACCATGAAAACAGTCTGCATGAGCCTGACAAATGTAACACTGACGCAAGTCAAATCGAAAACGATTATGAAGACATCGACGAATTAACCAATGGCGACAACCACATAGAGAATACAAAAAAATTAGTTCGTACAACCTCATGTCCACCACCTCCTCCTCCATTTAATGAAGCAATTTATGCATCAACCAGCCACATAATTCATAGTCATCCGGCAGCAGCTCCGGTAGCAGCTCCGACAGAGGAAAGGTCTCAAATAACCCCTACAAAGCCCCTTCATGGATGTGGTAAGCCCGGAGTACCATTCATCCCCCCACATTTCCCAACTCCTGCGCATGACGCCCTCATTAAACCGTCTGAGTACCTTAGAAGTATCCAGAACAAAGGGAAACCTGTAGGAAACACGACAGGTGGTGGTGAAAGCAATGGTGTCCCTGCAGCACCAACCACCAGGCCATTGTCAAAAGTTGAAGAGGCTATAAAAGCACTTGGAGTTTCAGAGAATCATGTTGGAGTCATGTCTCCAGTACCCGAAGAAACCAACGCGGAAGATGACTTTGAAGAATTTAACGCGGAAAGAATCAACAGCAATTTAAATAATATATTATTGAATCATGCTGTCAACAATAATTCCAACATGTCGACAAACCTAAATAATCTGCACAACAGTGCTATCTACGGAAGCACTGGCACACTTTCTAATGGGACGAACGGAATGGAGAAAAACAACTCAAAAGAAAACAAACGTGAGCCTATTTACGCTGCTCCCAGCGCTTTGGGATTGGGCAAGGGTTGTGGCGCAGTCATCAAAGCGGAAGAATTAATGGTAAGTTTTTTAACCAGTTACGTTGTTCATTTTAAAGTATCATTTTTCTTCATCGTCTCTTCATTTTTCATGTATACATAGTATTTTATGGTCATGATGCGAATGTAGAATGAAAGGAGTTGTTGACGACAATGTGTTATGGAATGCTTATTATAAAAATGTCGTGCGACAGTTCCATTTAGGATGAAAATTTTCTTTTTAATGGTTCCCAACTTTAGAAAGTTCATTTGAAAAAGACGCCCATGAGCCGAACAAGATCTGCACCACCATTAGGACGAGTCATTCCAGATAATCAGACAATTATCTCAACGAAGCCGAACGGGAAAGCCAGCGGGGACGGAATGTTAGCTGGAAACGAAGGCCTTCGTAAGTCAAACACAGCGCTAAACGGGTCCACAAGTAATTTATCCACGACTGGAGAAACCACCTCCAAAGCTGCAGTCATAGCGGAACTAGCCGAGTCAAGCCAAGTTGGTGGTGTTCGAGAATGGAAAGAGGAGCTCCGAAGAAGACAACAAGCAGAGGAAAAGGCTGTGCAAAAGGAGTTGGCTCAACATTACCAACCTGTCAACTTTTTCGCAGAGGTAAATTTTCAATGAAACAATAGTGTTCTTAAAAACACAAACGATAAAGTAGCAATAAAACCATGTACATATTTTATGTAAATTATATAGGTTCCTGCGAATGACGTGACGGGCGCACCTATTCCCGCCTGGAAGCGTCAAATGATGGCCAAGAAAGCCGCGGAGAGAGCTCGCAAGGAGGCTGAGGAGCAGCGAAAAATGGAAATTGAAGCAAAACGCATGGCGTCCATTCCACTTTGGCGTCGCCAGCTTTTACAAAGACGTGAAAGTTCAAGCGAAGGGAAATACGCTCAATAATAGTAGTGCGCCTGAAGCGCCATGCATACCAAATTGTATTTAACACTGCAACCAAAATGATCCTGCTGTAAAACTCTGTTAGGTATTGTGCTTTGCATGACAATGATATATTCGATAGTATTTTAAATAGTATTTTAATATATTATCATTATTATTACTTAGCGAGTACTTCTCAAGGTACTTCTCTTGCTTCGTTTTGCGTTTTTAGAGATCAGTCATAATTATGATCGCATTAACTGATACCATCTAAATGAAAGAAAATTCGCTGTAGGTTTTGCCAAGAGAATGTCTAAAAATTGTTTTCTTGTATTCACTGCGTGCAAAATGAACGAAATAAATGTGGTATCGCGCTACGCAAACAACAAGCTGCAGTTACCCACAGCGCAAAATTGCCTCTACCTACTGTTTCGTAGATTAGCAGAAATCTTTACGCGCCGTAGCAAACAAATAATCTTTTTTGAAAATAAGTGATGATAACGCAAAACGATAGACCCACACAAAATCAAAACTTGTTGACTACAGAACACAGAGCCCTCGCAGGCATAACTCACGCTAAAAGTTACCTAAATCCATGTCGTGTAACATTGAGTTTTAGCTAGCCCACGAAACTCAACATGTTACTAATAATCAAATACAAGACCATACCACACTACAATTTTGCGACTTTAGAGCAGTAATAAATCGTAAATCATAATTTAATTTTTTTTTTGTTTATGGTACCATTAGGAGCTGTCTTTTACAACTTTTGGTCAATACCTTTTTTTGCCTCGTATGAGAAGTAATTGAAATTTAGCAAAACAATTATAATTACTTGAATGGAATGAGCGAGGGTGCATTAGATGTTCTGCTTGAGTGCTGCTATCACTCTTAAGACAAAACTACTAATCATAATCAAGATTCTTTAAAGAAAAAAAATGTTTAGCCAAAGACTAACGGAGGTTTTATTTTGCTCGACAACTTACCGCTGTCTACATATAGCTACGTGGCTTTACCCATACAAAATGAAATTCCGCAAGAACATGTTACATTAAGCGTCTAGAAGAGTTTAGTTCAATTATCGCCATGTATTAACCTATTTTGTCTTGTTTTACTTGGGAAACGAAGTCAACACTGTCTTAATGCATTTCAACCTATGAAAAGAAAACAATTGGTTTTAACATGCAATGTTGAGAATTGATATTTACATCTCAGTTCAGCATACCACTATGAAACGCAAATCCCGTTGTATTGAAAAGACTAGCTCAACAAGAGTCGAAATGAAGGAAACATGTCCATTTTCACGAACCATTGACTAAAATGTACGACTTGAATTTCTTAATGAGATGAGATATTAGAATGTTTACTACAAACAAAAATGATGTATTTCGGTAAAATTTGCTTCGATTTCAATCTAATGAAGAAAACTAATTGCGTGGAATGCTATGTACTCTGTTTCACGTCAACTTGAGAAAAAATGTAACTCTAGCAACCAAGCGACTGAAGAGGTGGAGTGCTTTAAAATTACCTAAGCTAAGTCATAAGTTTTGATGATTCAGAAATGTTATCCGTGTTTCCAAAGCAAACGGAGGCAAATTTTATTACATTTATCATATTTTAATCCTTAGTCTAAGATTTAACGTTATTTTTTTACACCTAAGAATGCTCTTTCTTGAGTTTGGATTTGGAACCTCAATTTCTGTGAATTTAGATGAGAAAATAGTTCCTTTTTGTTATCCTGTATCTGTTTGTTAAAATCGTGCGGTAGCTAAATGTAATTTTCGAGTAATGCACATTGTATCGTTCGGTATTTTTTTATCTGTAAGCATCGGCACACTGTTCTCACTGAATAAAACAGTGTGGATACCTTTACTGTTGTATATAGTACGTGTTTCTTGTGAATAATTATTTTGTGGAAATTCTTCACTGTATTTAGCAACTCTTTACTACGCAGGAGATTCTCGACAGATAGATCGTCAGTCTGTATCAGTATCTCTGTTTCAGAACAACCACGCTATAAGCCAAAATATCTGTTAAATGAAGGAGAAAAATGTGATTAAATATTTGTTGTTCGAATTGATTGTGGCACAGGTATATTGGTAGAAAGCTTCGTGGAAGCCTGTTTTATATTTTTAAAATTAATGTAAAGTTTCGTATAGTGTTGCTTTAATAAACACATGAAAAACTTTTAAAAACTTGTGCATTTTTTTACAACGAAATCGGCTCATCCACACATACTTCCTTCTCTAATGCGCGCAAAATTCTATTTGCATGATGTCTAGCTGTATCATACAAAAAGTTTGCTTCTTTGATGACATTTGACCGGACTGTCAAATCCGTTAGGGAAGAGCAGTTAATCAGAGCATTACAGCGGGCTCCCCAAATCCCTGTTTGAAGGCATTTTATTCCTACCTGTTGCAAATGAAATACGACAATGAGATAGTGAAATAAATGTGTTCCATGCAGTAATGCGGCATAGGTAATGCACCTGGATATCAGAAATGCAGTTTGGATTTCCAACAGTAGCTATTTGTTCGACAACTTGCCAAAGAGAGGACAATTTTCTGGCCAGCTCGAGAGGAACCTCGATTGCATTCAACAGGGCCTTCTGCGCCGCTTCAGATTCTGGATTTTTTGTCTCCCGACAAACAGCCTTTCAGTGATGTATAACAAATTAAATTTCTCCAAATACATATAGCATGCAGTCTGTCTGGCCCACATACGTTGTTGCTATGTTGTAATTTGTGTTCACTTACCACATACGCGTTAAATGCTTCGGTATCTGCCTCTATGAGAGGTAAGACTTCATCGACAACCGTATATAATGAGGGCAGGAGGATTCGCATGGTGTTATCTAATTCCTCCCACTGTCGCTTACCGTATGTTAGCAAACCAACCATACACGCTAGAGATGCTCCCTTGAAGCAACAAGTTCGTTGAAAAAAACTAAGATAAGTTGCACTGTGCCATGTGTTTCGATTTACGGTTATTACCAGAGATCCCACTAGAGCTGCAACAGAGCCTCCTCCCGGGGTAGCTGTCCTTGCCCGAACGTTTTTCACAAAATTAGCGACAGAAATGTCAAGTAAAGGTTTAGGAGGATCCATCGACTGTACTTTCCATTCTATTATGCGTTCTTTCGGGTCAAATAGGTACAAAGAATTCAAGCCCAAGCGATCTATGGCTAGTCTGACCTTTTGCTCAGGCTCAAAAATACATAAGCTTTCGTTTTTGATGTAGTAATCTGCAGCTGTAGTTATGGCCGAAAGCGGAACCAGTCCAACCAACTCTGATCCAACCACGGAGAGATTAAGCTTCGAAGCCGCAGACTTTGCCTTTGTTGGAATAAAAACATTTTAAAGAGTTAAGCGATAGAGGGGATTAAATGGTATAATATTAATAACAAACGTCATTCGATACCTCCTCAAATGCCTCATGAAGAGAGCATAGTTCCTGGTCAGTAAGATTGAGCGAAATTTGAGCCATGTTGGCCTCTTCGAGCCACCAACCGATTCCCTGCACCCCTTTCAACTTACCTTCCTTTCCAGGCCCTCTTCCGGCTTCACGAAGATCTAAAGCAATTCGATGAGCTTGCTCTTTTGTCGCCAACATATTTATATTATATGCGAGCAAAAATTGTCGAGCCCCTAAGTGGAAACAAAAAGTTTAATTTCGAGGCTCTCTCTCATCTTAATTTTCAGAGTTTTTGGGACAACATACCTACCATGGACGCACCCCATTTCTCATTGAATCTGGCGGGTCCGAAATTCGGCTTCCATTCATCCATGGTCAACTAGACGAAAATATATATGTACAATAGAAAATTGTTGGAAACATGAGTATCTGTTTCTACACAAATGGACCAGAAGGACGAACTACAGTACCTTGTCCTTTAAACCTTCATACTCTCCTGCCCTAATTTGTGGCACAGTTTTCCTGTAGTCCAAACTTGAAGCAAAACCATACAAATAGACTGACAAGCCTAGCTCGTCTCCCAGAATACGAGCCAAAGTCCTTGCGCACTCCACACAATCTTCCATCGTCGTGTCCCTCACAGGTATGAAGGGGCATACATCCATGGCACCAAGTCTAGAAATGATGAGCGATCGTGACTAGATATACTTTTTACTCCTTCACTGGATCTTTTGAACAAATGCTTACCTTGGATGTGCTCCAGTATGCTTGGTCATGTCAATTAGTTCGTATGCAACTTTTGCAGCAGCAACTGCTCCATCGATAACAGTTGTCGGAGAGCCAACAAACGTGTACACGGTTCTGTTAGTGGAATATCCAGGGTCCACTCCAAGAAGGGTAACTCCTTTGGTAGCTCGTATTGCTTTCGCAATGGCTTCAATTGTCTGCAATGGGAAAATGTGTGCTAGCAAATACTCCAGTTCGACCCAATATTATTTACTTTTTTAAATCTTCATACCTCATTGTTGCGCCCCTCTGAAAAATTTGGAACGCACTCAATTATACGCTTATCCATTTTTTTTTGCACAATAGAATTCCGGCAAGAAGTACGGTTGAAAAGGTTTCTGCCAATGACCACAAGGTTCTAAATAGTATTTCTAAGAGCTTTAGTCTATACTTTCATCATCAACCAGTAATCATACTAATTTTATTTCAATATGATAGCTGTGCGACTGTTTCTTGTAGCTGATGTCTGGAGTAACGTTCACCAGCTATTGTGAAAAGGGATTACTTTCAAACCACCTTTTAATCATTTCAATTTTCTTTGGATCATCCATATTAAAAGTTCATGGTCAGATTATATATGGCCATTTATATAATTAGCCGGTGTTCGTGCACATTAAATGTATTATGTATGGCAATGGCATTCAGTGCTTGATACTTATAAATAAGTGCATTTTTGTGATTCACGTTGCTAATTTTTATTGTACATTGAAAACCATTTTGACTACTTTTTGTACGATTATGTGTCGATGAAGACAAACAACGTAAGTCAAACTGCCAAAAATACTTGCGAATTTATTACCGATTTGGTAAACAATACATACATACAACATACATACATCCAGTAGTAATCTTCTTTTACTTTTTTAAGAGTACAATAATTGAAAACAAAAAGTTGATATTTCGCTCAGTGATCCTATTATTACGAAATATTATTGACAAGATACTTATGGTTAGTTGACCGATTGCGACCACACAACCAAGAGTCACCTTGGATCCATGTCACCGTGGGTATCGACGAATTGTGTGCCCGTCTTGTGGTTAATGGCTGTTTTCCAAGGTGATTTTTATTTGCCTTTAGCTGTTGGTTGTGTAGTGGCAATCGGCCAAAAGGGTTGCGTTTTATACTCCTGTAAAAACACTGAATGACACTATCGCAGCGACAATAAAGAGAAAAGGTAGCCAGGTTTTCAAAAATCCACTAATCCCCACAAATCTTCCTTTGATGAGCATAAAAAAGGCTAGCCAAACCATGTTCCATGACGACGATCCTTTGTAGTTCATCAGGTTCAGAGCATAAGCAACATGGGAGTGGCAGTTATCGCAAAAAAGGTTGTGCATTCGTGTCTTATAAACTTCTGACGCTTCATAAACAGCTCGATCCCATCCTGCGTAAAACAAAAACCCAGTTTAGCAACAAAAGAGGCTGAAGTTGCATCTAATCCGATATCATATTTTCGTTCATGATTAATGTCACAGAACAATTCAATCCGTTTTATACGAGTCTTTTTCATGTAATTACTAATTGCATGCGCCATAACGTACCAGAAACTCCTCCTTGGGCTTGTTGAGGGTCAAGTATCCAATATCTTGTTGGCCATCCAAATGCCATAGAGTCTTCAGAAACATAATACGGTCCAGCAAAATCCCTGATAACTCCTGTTGAATAAGCTATTCCCATGTGTCCAATGAAAGGAAAGAGCCACCTAAAAGGAAATCGTTATCATTGCAAGACTACTCAGAAATACGTACCGATAAAAAATATTTTTGAACCGTGTCCTTACGTTAGAAGTGGGATGGGTGTCCATATAATACAGAACGGATATCTGTGCCGGCGTACGTCCAATACTGCAGCAGGCGTTCCAGAACTGCCATAATCAGTTGGACAAGTTGAACTTTCTCCATCCACACTAGGCATGGTTTTGTCGTCAGATTTGTCCCCGTTGCTGTCCACAGTCATCTTCATCCGTGACTCCACATCTGGTAAAACATTAGCAGAGATCAACTTGATGAGAACGGTCGTTGGAAATAACCAATCCTTCAAATCTGAAAATATTCCAGTTTTATTCGTTACAAAAAGTTTCATAGCAACTTTCTTTTTTAAGGGTGAACATGGAATCACGCTTAGAGCAAACAGGAGAGCGAACAAGGAGTATTGGAGATCGCATGACGTTTACCATATGAACCGCATAAACGATCATGCTAAAGCCGGATGATTAGTCGGTCACTGTTTGATTGAAGATATACAATGAAAGTAGTCGCTCTTTGCGATACTTTAGCATCCAACATAACATATATGCGCTATTAGTAGTATTGCGAATGAGACATAGGTATAGTTATTGGATTGCCGCAACATTTTTCCGTCTCCATGGATAAAAGTGCAAGGAATTTGCAATTTATTATTGTGCAATCACTTCAGATCATTAGATAATTAGGTTACGATTTTGCGATTATTTTTTTCCATGGCAAAGGTGGCGCAAGCACAAGACGCGGTACTAAGGTGCTTAAATTGTTGCAGTAGACTACATTTTATATCCTCGTGGTACTGGTATAGGGATCCAGAACTAGTTTTTTTTACAATTAATCATATAAATTATATTTTGTGGAATAATACCACTAGCGAACCTTAAGATCCGACGCCAGGAAAGTGTCGCATCTACTGAATTTCACTGGTAAAGTACGTTCCGCATCGTCAATGGTCATAACGAAAGATTTTCAGTCAATAGTACACAGAATTTCTATTTCACCCGTGAATCGTTTTAGCACCAGCGTACTTAAGTTCGGTCACTTTGTAGCTCTGTAAATTACAGGTTTAGTAACACTGCAAACGTAACTCTTATGATTTCAAATAATGCATTTGATAATGGAGTTTAATAAAGCTCAGCACAACTCAGTCCTACGTTGGGTATAAGTTTAAATAAAAGTTGGTGATCCGATTAGGCCAAAATCTTGAAACCTGTCACATGTGGATTCACATGTGTCCCCATGTTCCTGCACGGCAACCTGCTATAATTTTCACACAAGTGCAACTGGAACCATGTGAGCAAACTGCAAGCTGCTATTTTGGTAAGAAATACATGGTAAGTTTTGAACTCTCTATATATGAGTATAGAAAATAACTACAGATATGCGCCTATCTGTGTGTGTGTGTGAGTATGAAAATGACTCATTATTTTATTGTGGGCTTTTACCAATTGGAGGCGTAGATGTGAAACTCTGAAGTTTGCAACTTTTTTTGGTTAGTGTTTGATTGAAATACATTATTGGCATGGACACATGATGAACTTGAGTGAAACGAAGTTGAGCAATGAAAGTTCTAACATCGAAAGAAAGATGGCAGGGAGGCAATCTATTAACTGCATTTGTTGCATTTGAAGTATCATGGAATTCAATGAATGACTTGAATGATTGTCTTTGCGGCAAACAGTCTTTAATGCATTAATTAGTGCACGTGCGGAGTTGATTCGTATCGCATATGGGAATGCATTTATACTTTAAAGAGTTCAAAAGTATAACAATAATTTTGGCGCTGGTAGTGATTTAATTTACTGTTAAGGTGTTGTTTCATCATGTTGCATATCAGCATCAGCCTTATTTCTTGTTATGAAATTATGCCCCAAAAGTTTCGTGACATCAAATTTAGATTTAGTTTAGATACAATTTCATTTGATTCTTACTAGTAAACGGATCTTTACTTTACTAATAAGAAATAATAAGAACTAGAATCAAAATATACTCCACAAAAAATAAGAATCAAATAAAATTTCTGTCATATTTCAACAATTTTCATGACCGCTATCAGTGTGTGGTGACCACGAGAACTTAAATGTAAGGGACTGTAACTTTACCGCAAAAGAAGACATTATTTTTTAATCGTTTTTCCGTACGTTCCAGATAGCGGTTATGATGGTTAGGGTTTAGGATGTTCCAACCAAAACTTATACCTATAATGAAGTTAATGACAGAAAGTCAACCTCTTGAGCATTTTAGGTTCAATAATTACTCTATATAGTACATTAAAACAGTGTTTTTCACACGAACAACTGTTCTTAATTGCACAGAATTTTACGATCACCACGTTCGTTAATAAAGTCTTACCAAATCAGCATACACGCATATACCACTTGATAACACTGATGACAAATAACATCAAACACAACCATTGCTCTGTTTGTTAGCACGCGAAATCCCAAAAACGACCGAAGTCAAAGGGGTTCATTAAGTAGGCAGCTCTGTTCCTCCATATGCGCAAGACTCTCCATCTACAACTTCACAGCTGCAATCAGACAGCGTACTCACACGGGAGAGGTATATACCCAATGTAAAAATTTTCAAACAAGATGAATCGCAAGGAAAGGTTTTCGTGGTACATCAGAAGACCGTAGAGGATTGGTCATGATGACGATGCCTTTTTTACAGAACTTTAAACGATACACTTGCTTGCATTTTGAACGGGATGAGGTTGTTTTATGCTTGTTGCCTTTTTGCTGTTATTTACCATTTTTAGTCGGGTCTCATACGTT
>VICI01004125.1:0-11611 GCA_019593645.1 Akabosia matsudoensis
TGAGAGTACAATGCTCAAATCCTACTGTAAACTTAATACGCAGTATGCGGCAACAGTAATGAAAAAGATTTGTCTAAAAAATAAGTTAAAAGTGTTCCCATTTTTTTTCCTCTTTCGTAGCGATTAAAAAATTCTTACTGAACGATGACAGATACAAGAATGAGTTGAATACCTTGTACGAAATGCAGACTAAACGAAACCATTTATTGTCGAGGGTATAAAATAAAGTAACAATGTTTCAAAACAATTTTGTTTTCAAAAACTGATTTTTCGAGGAGAACAAGGCATATTATTGATGTTCTCGTAAACAAATTTTCAACCATTTCGGTGAGTCGTTCAGCAATATGATGATGACCATGATGACGTATTATAGTTTTGTTGGTTGTTGAGGATGATACCTTAATAGGAAATACTAAAAGCAATGCAGACAGAAAATAACACTCAAAAACAAGAAGGATGCAGCATTGCATGCGATGCAAGAAAAAACGTGGTTTTTGTTTAACAAAGTTGTTCTTGTAAGTAGAGGAACAAGTGACCTTTGATGATAATGGTGTGATGCGATGGCGCCAAACGACATTGAAAATTAAAACTTGAATTGGCAAATATTTAGGTCTGTAGTAACTTTGGTAAGTGAACATCTTCAACTGCTGAAACGTTTTTACTACGATTTCGTAAGAGAGAATCGACTTTTAAGTTACCTTTGTTTGTAATAACAATTTTATATAGCATGGAAAAGTAGTCACAAGCACAACAATTGGGCTACCTAAGAAGCATTATCGCTTATTATTTATGCAAAAAGCACGCGCGTAAGAACACGGTGATTGTTAACCATTCAGGCGTGATTTTGCAACGTTTTGGGGGAATCAACTGCTGCGTAGTAAAATTAGGCAGATCATCTATCCTTTAAAATTGATAGTTAGTATAGTTGACGTGTATACATTCTGTGCTCGTATAATGTCCAGTTACCTGTAGGCATAAAGAAATCCAGGTAGTTTATGAGAATTTTATAAATACATAAATGCAAAATCATTTTCTACGAATCATTCAGACAATCAAAGGTCCCAAGTAGTTTAAGAAGTATTTTGCAACGTCACTCTCGTCACCGTGTAGGCTCCAACAAAAGGAAATGTATATCATCGCAACGCAGACCCTCATCTCAATTCTCAATACGACTTTTTGATGAAGTCCATATACGTTGTTGACATAGCAGCACTCCTGCTGTGGATCTGTGATGCACAGTCGATGAGTCAATTGTTTCTGTTCAGAGAACGGGTGATACGTTTGAAGTGACGACTGTCAGTATATTTTCTGGGTTTACCCTCTCAGCCTAAATAACAATAAATGACCAATAGACGAATACATAAGTTATAAAATATTTTAGCACAACACCAAGCATCGTCATGTATAAAACATTTTAGGTTTTCTTGGGTATACCTAATTTGCACGACTACAAGGCTTAAAACTTACGAGTCAAACACCACTCAAGAAAAGATTCAAACCGGATCCTGTGGTTTTCCTAACTGTATCGTTACATCCATCCTTTTGATAAGAGGTACGATATAGTAATGCGACTGCCGAAATAATATCAATCCGTTTTGGAAGTAGATAACTAAAGACGTAACAGTCTACTATGTATATACATAACTAAGCCTGCTTGGTTTAATACATCTACATTTGTAACGTGCATACAATGATACACCTTTTTTGTATGTATTTCTCATTTCTCTGTGTTGACGGTGTAAGGAAAAAAATCAGCAAGGACGCAGCAAAATGCAAAAACCAGAACACGGTTAGAGGAAAAATGACATTCACCTTTTGTTGGTGTGCTCAATATTATTTCATCTCTCTAGCTAGATTATCTTTTCGTTGACACACAGTAAGAGTTCTCGAGTCTCAAGTTTTGACGTTTGTATTCTGCATGCGTGCGTATCTTGTCGGAAGATTTTGTAAAGTGAGAAAAGCCATTTTTTATCGCTCAGAGAATTTCGCACCAAAACAGGCAAGTTGATTCTGAAAACAGAATTGTGATGTAAGTTGATTATTTATTTGGTTTTCGTAAATTGCGTGGCAGTCAGTGATCAGCCAAAAATAGAAGTGACAATTAACTCGTCTGGTGTGCAAAAAAAATCTCGACAAAAATAGCAAACCCGTCCGCCTATTTTTTTTCTTTCGTTTTCTATTGTTATGCATGCACGCACTCTAAACCAACTGGTGCCGTTATATATAGAGCGGTCCGCCTAATACAAATTTATTGCTTACTGAAAGTGAAAATCCGGTGACGATTGAGTTACTCAGCACTAGCACCGCTACAAGAACCTGAAATGTGCTTAAATGGTGTGCTGTCTTAAAGTATGAAATTATAAGTTTGAGTGATTTATCTATTTTAAAGATTTTTGTGAGATTTTCCATTCGATAGATGTGGAAATATTTTTTTTGTTGAATCAGATCTAAGAATTTGGGTATGGAAAAGTATACCACACGCATGAAACTCTCGTTTTGGTAAGTTCGCTAAACCGTTTTGCTGATGCGGTAGAGAAGAAAAGCGGCGCAATTAAATTAAAGTTATTGACAGGCTGCAAAGGAGGAAATTGCGAAGGAAAATTATCCGCAGCAGACGGTTTTATATTCACAGCGTTTTATTTTGTTTGACAATGCACTTCCTTCACGTGTCTCTTAGTACGTAGGCAAGTTGTTTCGAACACATACACCGTAGTACAATGAATTTCGAAATACATCCCTAAGGATCTATACTATAACTGTAGCTGTCGTTACAACTTGGTTTTATTGACCTTAAAAGTTTCAACGGTTTTTTCGTGTTAAAGCGCATAGAAGGTAATAACATGAAAGCGCGCCGGTAATAATACATGGAAAAAGTTTGTCTTATGGGGGACAAACGAGGCGCGTGATGACAACGCGACGTGTGTATGCCAGTTTTCCTTTTTTCGTTTGTGCATTTGGTAACTTTTTTCAACGTATTTTGTCCAGAGAGGAGGAAACCAATAACATTATTGAGTTGCTTCATGGTTGAAGACTGGGATCAGATTAGAAGAAAATGTACATTTACCTGGGCGATTACAATTCAACGAAGTTTGCTGAGTTTTATGTTGAACAACGCACATTTGGACAAGAGACCAGCATTTTGAAAACTGTCCAAATTTTTTCTGACTTTGTAGTAAAAAAAGAACATGCACATCTGAATATTCGTCTTGAGATTCTCTCTAGGGAAAAACTCAGTAAAATGCCACACTTTTCCAACTAAACTTTGTTTTAGCCATTCAGGCTATAAATGTAAAGCGGAAAAAGCTCGTGAAAACCATGAAATCATGCACAGACAAGTTACATTTTCTCCGAAATAACATAGAAGTTTTCAATAACAGCTGCCCACTTTCTCTCTACCCGTTTTTTCCTTGGCTATCTCCATTTTTACATGTTTAACGGGCAGGATAATATCCAAAATGCGCCGTAATATTTCCGTCGAGGAGACAATTGAACGTGACATGACCCATTTCACCTGTGTAACCTTTTAGACAAAGTAACAAGTCAAGGATTCCCGTTTTTAGAGGCAGGGAAAAGGAAAAAGGAATCAACACAAAAAAGTGCTTCCAGCCAGGCTCATCATTGTCACATGATTGCCATGACGACTCAGCTAAGTAACAATTTTCTCGATGGAAAAATCTTCGCTTGTTTACTTAACTCTGATCGTACCCCTTTTTCGTTTTTGTCCTCTATATCTGATCACCTTATGTGACCTCAGTAGACTTTCACTCCTGCTATAAAGACATCGTTTTACTTGAGGAAAAAAACTCAATTTTCCGGGAAGACGGAAAAGTACGCTTGAAGAGACAAAACTCTACGCTTTATGTAATCTCCAATTCTTATGCAGCTACAAAAGATGTCATGCTTTTGTGAACTTTACATAGACCCTTGTTTGTAATTTTGTCTTTTGTGACAGGTGAAAACCTTTTTTAGCAAAATAAGAATGTTGGTAAGAAATTGGCAAATCTGCATGGGCAGAGTCAAGAGTCCATCTCGATACCACTATATTTCGAAACATGTTTGTTTATTTATTATATGATAATAATTCAACTACACAAACATCACTTTCTATTCTAAGGAATTTTTAGATCACAGTTTTTTAAATATATTAAAGCATCTTTCGAGACTGTTGTTGAGACGACGAAAACTTGTAAAAATGCACACACACATATGTGCTGAACAACACATGCTGAAAGCGATAGTTTATTTGACAGGGTGTGGTGAATACTAGGCTGATTAGGGATTAAATGATGAATGAACTGTAACTAAGCAGACACAATGCAACGTGCACTTTTTCAACTTATCACTAATTTTGATCACCATCAGGCTCCTCATTATCATCAATAACATCAAAATTACAAACTACACGAATTACAGTTTGCCCCTTGGAGCGAGTAATCATATCTAATAAGTCGTAAAACCATTTATATCAATTATGATTTTTTGCACGGTCACGTGGTATTCCATTCCTCCTGCTGAGCATATTATATTCATAGTTTTTTACGCAACCGCTCATCAATTAATTATTGTTTGAAAATTGTCAAAGGTACTTACGTTGCCAGTTTTTATCAGCGAACATGTACATTTCATCAGTGTATTGAAAAAAATAGTTTTTCGCGTACCCTTTCAAGTGTTGACATTGACAAAAAGTTTTTGCACACGGTGGGTGATCCCATTTTGAGTTATTTAACTTTAACTTGACCTAGCTGCGATCCCATTTGGAGTGTTGATGCGATAGCTTGTGTGGCTTATGTCTTCATAAATTTAAAAAGGAAGATATAAAACATAGCAAGCTGAAATAAGGAACAGTAAAATTAGATGTATACAAGAGAGAATTGACCCCAATCGATGGGAGTTAGCCAAACTCAAGCATCCTTTTGATCGGGATTGATAGTTACCAAAAGCAAGATGTCGGTATTAAAACATAAATGGACTGTCGGCTTTGCTGCCTCCCGTTACTAGACTACGACATAAAATCTCACATAGGGAGATGCTCATCTCGTCATGATCCATATCTTGAATGGTCCTACATTCCTGAAGGTCAGTTTTTCAACATGTCTGAGCAGAATTAGGAAAAGAAATCGATTTGAAAGAAATTTGGGTCGATGAATGCATTTGTCGTAAAAAGAGTTCATCTCAGCTTGTAAGTAGTGCCTAGTATAAATATGTTGCACAAGAATTTTTAAGGTGCTTAAAGAAATTAATGTGGCTACTGGGCATTTTTGTGTTCGGAAATTTATTGTTATTGACTGGCTCCTGTGTTGTGTGTATCAAGCAATTTAAATGGTTTATTGACATACTAATTCTCTACTGAAATATGGCCAATGGCCATGTTACTTGCCAGCTACGTAGATAAAAAATACTGTACAAACAGCTCTGAAAAAATAAAAATAACATGAGCTGTCATTCTATTTTATTCCCCTTTATTTTTTGTCTTTCATAAAACGTTTGCCTTTACGGAACTTTTATATCTACTATATTTTCGTGTTGGATTTCAGGATCTGCCTTTTCCTGCACTTGTCTCTCTATGAACTGGAAACAAGAGCTGGAGCAAATTGAGCACGAATGAAAGGACGGAAAATAATATTTCCCTAAGCTTACGGACTCTGGGCGAGAACTGGACAAGGAGAAAGTGGATCCAAGATCCCAACTATATTTTCTTGGGCTTATGTTCAGGTAGGTGACTTTCACAGAAGCTTAACACAGCAGACTCCATCACTGTAAATGTACTTCTCGGGAAGGTTTTATGATGGAAATCAATTGGAGCAAGAATCTAATAAGCAAAAGTGAATCTTGTCTGTGTCAGAAGTATTTTTTTCGGCTTCTCACTCTTTGTCTAATGTATTCTGTGGAACCGTGAATTAGCTTGGATCAATATAAGCTTCTTTCAATATGCAACCGGATATTAGAGGAAAGGAACAAAAGTAGTCTTTCGAGGTAATTGAATCCTCGTTTAGAGACAACCAACTTTCATAAAATATACGACATAAGGAAAATGAAGAGGCTTGAAAGAGGATCGGTTACTTCGCTCCAAATAAGATTTCCTCGCTAGTAATATTATGAGCAGAGGCATTTTTAGTCAAAGCCCTCTCTGCAGAAAAAGTCATTGGATCCTTTTCCTTTAAAACCATAACTTAATTGGATCCTTGAAAATCACGAGGAAGATCTTACTAACCTAACCAGCCAGTATACACTCATTTTCGATCATAAAACTAATAACATTCTTAAAAAGGTGTATACTTTGAAACAATCACCAAGGAGTTATCTTTTCTTTCAACCAGTCTATCTTCTCAACCTTACTTTTCCAAAATATGTGATAAACTGAAAGCCCTTCGCATGAAGTACCTAGGGAGTTAGTCCTTTCAGGAGCTATAATCTTCATCTCTTTTTTTATTGGAAGTGGCTGTTTTCCACCCGAAAAAATGTTAAAAAGCTATGCTCTTTTCATTTTCGTTTTTAATGAAATGGTCCGTTAAGTATGCCTATGCTGAACTGGTCTGTACAATATATCAAAACAGGCGCACGACCAACCACCCAGCCTTACATCTATACTCCTAAATGGTTTCATTTACTTTTCTTTTGGGAAGATGCTTTCTCTGAAAGTACTAAAGTAGTTAGAAATGGTAGATAATTCAGGTCGCTAAGTGGATTGCTTTTCACTTGTCTTCTCCTGTAACACTGTTTAAGCATTTTAAAAAGCATCAAATGCGCTCAACATGTCTGTAAAAATTTATTCTTGCTGTTTTTTCCTCGAAAAAGACCTACACTTCCATTTTTTTCCATTTTGTGGAGTAAACTAACCAACCATCAAGGTAGTCAGTGAGGTGGAAGTGAACAGAATAATGGAATTAATGAGACGATTAACCTCAGCCTGGCAGTTTCAGAGTTACCCAAGTTTATTCGATATTCCAACCGAAAAGCAAATAGAAACAATGATAAATTATCCGACAGGCTGTAACCGGACATTACGAAATAGAAACACAAATTCACTAATCTAAACCAAAATTTGAATGATGATGAAATTTGCTTTGAAAGTATAGGTGGAATGTTGCATATATGTTTATATTCTACTGAATATTCTATTCAGTGAAAGCCGAGAAAAAACAAAAAGCGACGAAACGCAGTTATACCTTTAGTATAAAAATGGATTAAAGACCTTGTTTTTTCCATTCCTAGTTCTCTTTCAGCAAACGCATTGCATGATTTCTCATTTTATGAAATTACTTCTTTCTCCTCGCGTGCCTGACTATACTTTTCCTCGAGACTTGTTCAGCGCAAACATGCAACTTTTCGTGTTATTCGAGAAAGAACACACGTTCAACTTTTGACTTGACTTCCCCGCATGCATCACTGCATGTGTTCGTAGGACAGACAACATTCATTTTCTTCGTCAATAGTACGCTCAGCTCATATTTACCTGGGCAGAGCGTATGAACATACGTACTGGAGGGAAAAAAGTAGATCGATCTATCTAATATTTCATCCAGCTGTGTGTACATGGGAGAAAGTAGGTAGACATTTTTCCTGTTTGACTTACTTCGGAATCGCTCATTTAGAAAACATTTCTACCAATCTCCCCGAAAAGTTTTCTGATCTATGACACTTTTTATTGGCTTTGGTAGTAATGAACAGCCCCAGAGGGAAAATGTCAGGCTGAATAAATAAATGAACGAATGGAGCTTGTTTTTCAATGGGTACTCTAGAAAAACAAACCAGCGAATACCTAACAAAATATTCTACGAGTGTAGAAGTTTTGTGTATGGAAAAAAATAACTTTTTCATGTAATTTTAGAATGCATAGAATGATCATATATACGAGTTAAAACTCACCACAGGACAGTTTCCAAGGGAATGCGTATTGTAATCGATTTCGTGAATCTAAAGCTGGGGTTAAAAATCATGACAGGATTTTGGCACACTCACGCCGGAAACGTAATGAAATTGTCGGGCTCGAAAACAATGTTGACACAACTCTCTATTGCATACGATAACAAAAAGCTACTCATGAGCGGAAATCCGAGATGATACGTTTTGACATTTTGAAGTGGTGGCCATCAATCATGTATTAGATTCACGACAAATGCACATCAATAGCAACTGGAAGTTTGTATGTAGGCAATACAATTTTGAAACCAATTCAAGCTTTGCGAAAACATAAATTCCATTAAACAACTGTGTTTCGTTTGTACCCTAGTAATGACAACAATAAAAACTACAGTCCGGACGCAGTGGTGTGGAGTAATGAAGAAATATAATGATTTGATGACACACGTAGAATTATCGATAATGATGGGAAATAAATTCAGGTATTTGCTGGATGGTTTCCCAAAATATATTGAATAAATAATTTAGCGAGGGTCAATGGAGGACTTAACATTTTTGATGGTTTTGCCATGACTCAAAGCATCATAAGGAAGCTGTTTTCGTGATGCGTCTAATGATACAGAGATTAGGCAAAAACGTCCAAAATTCCGATGTTCCCCTTAATCTTTATTTACATGCATATTTTTATTCAACTATTTACTGTACTAGGAACTGCCAGCTAGTAATTTTAACTTCATGCAAATATGCATATATCTGCAGTTCATGAATTGCCATATTGCCAACCTTGCCAGAAAATTCTCAAGAGAAACAATCATAATCATATCGTGCCTGCTGGTATGTTTTTCCTCCCTGCTGGGAAAAAACCCTTGCAAACATCACAAAACATCCACAAGGCACTTTATGATAGCTTCCTGGGTGTCCAATCTCCAGGTTAAAATTACCCAACGCTATTTTCCCTAGGCACTGATTACAAATTTACCAAAATTATTGGCCAGCATTTTTNTTGGCCAGCATTTTTTCCGAAAGGGTAACTTTATGCAAGCTTGTCTTCTTTGAGGACATTTTCCGCAATAAATGTTACCTTGATTGAGGGATAGTGTCTCCTCCAAAACTCACAAAAAACCAACACCAATTTAGTAGGCAACAGAAAATATTTCAGTACATGAACGGTCGTGCCGAACATAAGAATCATTAGTATTAACATCTAACAACAAGAAAATTAAGGGTCATACATGCTAGTGAACACTACAAGCAAGCGAAATATGCGGATTTTTTCAATTGGTATATATGTATAAGCTGCAAAATATTAAAAATTTACACCTATTAAGTCTAAGAATATGTATTTGAGTAAAGAATGTGCATGTAACCTCGAAAGTTGTTTAAGTGCGAATTTGTAGGTCCATTCATTCTATGTGGTTTGCACCTGCAAAAGCTAAAGCGCCAGTACACATACCATGGCAGCACACTCCGCTGGACTGTCAATAAAAGTATTCAGAATGACGCCTTGTACTGTTACTAGTGCAATGGCAGCGTTTTACCTTCCTCTTTGCGAGACCACAAAAGACCTACATTTAATGACATGCCTTACTTTCTGACTTGCAGTATAAGAAGATTGTGCACGCCCAAATTGTATTACCTGTGTAGGTATCAATGTCCGCAGTATGATATCTCGCATAAAAAAGATGGAAGTGAATTAAGCGATTAGGTATGGTGCAATGGTATAAGGAGCTTGCTTGCTATAGACATACACACTACAACAGACGATTGTTTTATCAATGCAAGCTTGACGACAGCAGAACTAATTATGCTAATGCAGAGGAAAAAAGTGTCCTATAAATTTTCCTGTAAAATATATACAAAGATGAATGCCCAAAATTTATGTTGATGAAAAGGGAAGTTATATACACATAAGCGTAACGTACATAATGTGAAAGAGGCTCATGTTACGGGTGTTCTTTTTTATCCCGTGTCAATGATTAATTTTAAAGGATTTTGGCCTTCAGGTATTTTGTAGCCTCGGAAAGCATTTTTATGCGACCGATGATCTGATCTAGATTTTTTTATTTGCATTTATAACAGACGATTGGCAATGTGTGATGTGATCTGTGTGTACATGGTTCGGCAGAATTGGGTGGGTATGGTATAGCAACGGAAAAGTAATGAAAGGATGAGAAATTTAAATTGGAGTTGCAAAAAATAAGCTATAAATAAGAGCTATGAAAAAAGTAAGTAGATGCGAATTTAGAAAATAGCGAGCAGAGATTTATCTACTAGTAATCGAACATCAGTAACAATGAAGTGACATGGTGATGATAATAAAACCAGATATGATATAGTATGTATATGTATCATTGTTGCTAGCAGAGCAGATCTAAAAGCTATCCTAAAAAAATTAGAGCCAGCTTCCCTTTCATCACCCGACCACCAAAACATATAATCTTACATTTTCTCTCAGAATTATGCAGGAGAGCGATTTTAAAATGAATTATGATGACAAATAATGATAGTGTAAGTTGAGGGAACACTGTCCAACATAACGAAAAGGGAAAAAGATGAGCGCAGCAACCGTTTCAGAATCATCTTTCTACCACAAGTGTATCTTAAGTATGTTTAATAATTATAGTAATTCTAACAAATATAACAGTATACAGATACAATTTGCATTCAAAATCGGCCTAATAATTTTACCCTTTTTCTTCTTCTATGCCTGCATAAATGATGACAATTCTGAACTGTCAAATTTGTTTTTCCTTTGTGTGTACGTATTTGCGCAGTTTCTCAAGCAAATAACGACAAAATAATTTGCATCACTTACAAGAAATAACTGCAACAAAAATGTATTTTGCTGTAATATAACACGATCAAGCCATTCATTTACCTAGTTTAGTTTCCACAACACATTGTGTAAATTTTTTTATCATATCAAATCCGCGATTCGTTTGTCACGACAACTCTTTAACGAGAAGCTCGAAATTCTGTCAAATTTCAACGAGCGTACTCACTGAATAGTGAGAGTTTTAGAGCTTAATCTTGTGTCTTGTAGCAATTTTATTTTGTTTACCAAACAACATTAATTTCGTGCCGATCAAATACTGATTGCCGACGACAAATAAAAATGCATTCAGAAACCTTTTTTCTCGCTTTTAGAAAAAACTGCTAACTTGCGCTTTTATTCAATTGTCAATTGATTTTGGCAGCAGAGTACAAGCAATAAAATTTTCGCAGCAAGTGGTTAGTGCGATGAGTCGTCAGCACATCTTTATTTAGTTCTCGTCATTTTCTGACATTTTTATGTGATTCTTGATGAAAAAATCAAGTGTCACAAGGAAAGATTACGGAAATATTTACAAACTGTAACTTACAACTTACATACATTAGGTTGCCATTAAAGCCATCAGTCCTCATCCTCAATGTTAATATCTCGACAGCCATGAAACCAACTTTTATTTTGCTTTAAATTCAATTCACTGGTAAAATCACTTGACTCTAAATATGTAGTTTTGATCGTCTAAAGTGCGACCTTGATCTTGCCAGCTTCTTCCAGACAATGATTAAAAATGTTAATGAAAAATATTAGGTAATCCCATCCCTAATACATAATAAGAAAAATCATTTCCATTATACCTAGACTGACTCATGCAACTCTCCTTCTAGCGTCTTGTTCTTGTTACATCCCTGAGAAGGCGATGATGTCACTGAGTCCATGTGCGTCTTGGACTGGGATGTTATGACAAAAATGTTTATCAAAGAC
>VICI01004126.1:0-11610 GCA_019593645.1 Akabosia matsudoensis
AATTTTCATCAAAATACGAATAACACAAATGCTGTAGTATCACAAATCAATTTAATCACTTTTTTCAGCGATTGACCCGTTAAAGGAAATCATAAATCTCAAGCCCAAGACACTGCTACAATTGAGAAAAACACGTCGACTGCGAGATTTGCATTTTCATTAGAGTATACATATCAGAGGCATATGAATTGAAATGCTCTAATACAAACTTCATCGTAAACTTTATGACATTCACAACTTTATTTCAGGAAAATATGTGTCAGAATGTCATGCTCAGACTGTGAAACTGCTCCTGATATAATCTGGGTCGTCTTAAATTCAAGAGTACACTGTAACTGTGGAATGTATGCCAATACATATACAGTACAGCATAGAAGAAGAAAAACTCTTCAAAACTTTTGCATTATAAAAAAAAATCATGCAAAATCAATACATGAAAATGTTGAGCCAGATACGAGCGTGAGGCAAGTTCCGTAATTCAACCGCGATTTGTGTACATTTTTATCGGGTCAAAAGCTACCCAAATTATGATGCAAACAGTTAATCCGTCCACACTCGAAACAAATCTGGACGATAAAACAAATCATAACTTGCTGAAAATGTGACGATGAGGGATGGTCGCTTTGTTGTTCACTTTCACACCTAAAACCTTCCTGGTATGTTGGTTGTGATATTTATGACCTCTAAACTTTCACAATAGCATTTTCCAGTTTCCACATTATTGCACTACAACACCTTGCTCCACGAAAATGACAACTTTGTTAGTACCGAGTAACTTTACAACTCAATAGAACACTCAAAAGAGTGCTACAAGAATTAAAGAAGACTTTTGTCCCAAGCTACTGGTCAACACTTGAGTCTTACTTCTATTCCCCAGAAGAGAAAACACGTGTGTATTCTTTATTTATCTTTCAGATTCAACTAACCTATAAACACTCATGAATTTTCTCTCCGTACACATCCATAAACTCAAAAAAATCCCATCATGATTGGCATAAACCAGATGATCCATCATCCGTATCCTCAGGAAAAAATAAATCTTTGCCGAAGAAAAATTCAACGCAGCCCATGAAACAACAAATCGCTTGTTAAAAATAACCGTTGAATGTGCACATCCGAACTCCTGCATCCATAAAGAATGCAAAAAAAAGTTACGAAATGTAATTTGCATTTGCTAAATGCTACAGCCCACCGGTCATGTCAATGCTACTTCTTTCTGTGTATTTTCAACAAAATAATTATTTATCAAAAAGGAGTTTTGAGATCACACTGAACTAATTCCTATCTCATTCTACGACCGCATCTCCTCGTTTTGTAATGAGCCAGACACTTGAAATGATTCATTATACACAAAAACATGCCATCACTCCTCCTTCCACTTTTTCTGCCCGGTTTCCATCATATCTTCACAGAGAAGGATAACCAGAGCATAAAATTAATCACGAAAGTAGGAAACTCCAAGCCTATATAGGTCCCCATCATTTAAAATCCCTTTTCGCCACGTAACATTGCAACGTGATGAAAATCTAAATGTCCTTGGGAGTTTATCCTTCCAAATCAGAGTTGGCTCAATTCTCCCCAAAACAATTGATAACTTTAGGTGTGAAAACGTCCATTGTAACAATTTTGGTCAATGTGTTAGGTTTTTCGTACAGATCTCAATTTAACACGTTAACTGACAAGACTTTTATGCAAGCCACTGTCCCATAAATCAGGCTTTGGCTCATTCGTAAGTACTTTACAAATCATCGTCCATTCTTCAAGTCTCCGTGTCATTTCAACCATTTGTACTTTAACTAACAACAAAAGCCTGCGTTCTTCAGTGTAAAACTAATGTTCATTTTCATAAAACCACAGAAAGACCCTGAATTTCGCAACACATGCCGTGCGTGTAGTGATTACAAAAAGTTATGATTCTATTACACCAAAGTGCCAAAAAACCAGTATCTTTTATGGAAAATGACATCCTTACATATTCCTTGTACATTTGGGTGCACACATTTATAGACATTATGACACTGATGATCCACCTAGAAGTGATATGTATTCAATTTTCTGTGGTTGACCTTTTCATTGAAAGATTTTTTTTGTTACTTGCAGTTATGCAAATCCCACGTCGTAACGTAACTGCCAACAATAGTCACTACCATCCATTTTACTGGACTGGAACTGATTTTACTGCTAACCTTTTTTTTGCTGGAATATTTTCGTCTACTCAATACAGATCTCTTGATGTTACCTAACTCGCTGTTACTCTTTTTTATCAAGTTTCAAGGATAAAACGACTAATTTTGCAATAAATATATCAACAGGGGTTTTCATTTTCGTTTCCACATGCGAAATCCAAATCTTCACGACAAGCAAGGTAAACTTATCGTTCTGCCAAGCATTAAGTCTTCTCTAGGTGTGAAAGAATCAATATAACGCTACTTTCAAGCATCAATATGTATGTATTATTTCGCAGATAGTGATGTTTCTCGTGATAGGTATGTATTTATATTTTTAAAACTGTACAAAAATTTGCTCTTCTTACCTCACTGGAGTATGACGCTTTTCGTCTGCGATTACTAGTCGTGGTGTGATGATGGTGGGGATTTGTGCTCAAATTATTTTTCTTATTGTTGTGATGACTATTGTTACTGGTATGGTGAGTGGACTTTAAATTGGACGACCTTGTTGAAGACGAATCGGATGGAGAGTTTGAATCCCTCTCGTTACGATTTGTCTTTCTACGCCTTTCTTTCCGGTCGCTAAATATTCCATTGGTTCATGGAAAGGAACAATAACCAAACATTTATAACATCTTTGGTAAGACACTCTTTCACATTTTCATATACTTACCGTACTACACAGTATTAAAAAAACTTTATAAAACTTGTATCAGATCACAAACAATATGTAACATGCAACCACTTAAAGTTATGCAGTTATTTCGAACAATTTTCTTTCTATTTCTACCATTCCAATTATGAGATGGTTTCCTCACCTTCGTGCTATTCTTAATTTCCCGAAGCATTTCACATTGCAAAGACCCATGAACATTATTTACAATTTGTAATTTTATCCAGCCCTTATAACGGTTTCTCCTACACCCAATACCAATCCCTTCCTTGAAAACTATTTCCACAATATCCTGGAACCTTTTTAGTAGATTGCATTCCCATTATTATGATTTACTAGAAATTAGCACTAACTCTTCACAGCATTTATCACATGAATCCTGTTGTAATACTGTTTAAGATGACAACGACATCCTTCCTGAGGTTTTCTGCACATCCTTCGCTGGAACAGTTCCACACGCATGCTGCCCCCTCTCACTCTTGAACTACTGTAGATTCTTCTGTCACACATTCCATGTCCCTTGTCGAACAGCAAAAAATCTGTCAACTACCCAAACCACAGGGACGTTCTAATGCAAATGCAGTGCTATATGAATCTATCACTTAAACCCAATAAGTCAAGACTGCTAACTTGTTAATGTTATTATGACATGTTGTGGCGTGGATCAAGACTTGGTCGAGTATTTTCATGATGCTGATAAGAGCCGTCCTAGCATACAGTTCGGTGACTTATTTTTAATCTGTTTTTCATTTTCCACGTTCAACTCTAAATCATCATCACGATGTTCACATTATCAGTAATAAACAAAAACAATAACGATAAAACAAAAAATTGTATGAGCTGCATATGCATCTGCCTTTCTTGTAATATGATATAAGTCTTGGTGTGAGTACTCAAATGCTCAAAACATGTTTTTTAAACCAAGTTACTACTCTCTATTATTCATTTCATTACTATTTACAAAGCTCACTCTAAAAACCACATGTCCTGCGCTGACAAAGAATATTACAACAAAAAATACCACAGTGTTTGCCACCACCTCCACTGACAGTCTTTTTTTTTCTCTGGAAAAAACGATGAGAGTTCAATTCCTCAAACATGTACTTCTTTGATCCTCGAGACTCTTGATTGAGCTACATAACAGTTTGGTTGGAATCATATTTTAGCATTTGAACTTTTTCTGATTGCGCATAAAAACAAACAAGTTAAAAGAGAACGGGTAAGAACTGTTCAAATAAATATTGTACCCTCAAGTTTGACGTTACTTTGGGCTGGAACATGTGGCAGTAGTGGTGGAGGTGGTGGTTGATAGAAAAATTTAACAACTGTATGAAATCGGATGTTCTTTGATGATTATAATGAGAGCTGATATGATTTCTCTTTTGCCCTTCTGATAACTCGCTTTGAATATCAACCTACTTTCAACATCATTATAATCGACCTTTGAGTATTTAAGAATTATTTCACAAGAAGAGTGTGTATTCGATCAATGGTAAAGATTTTTATTTTCCACGCTACTATATCTTTTCCTTCTAGATGCTTTTGGAAATGAAAAGTGACAGTGTTTTCCAGTTAGTACTAGTTGATGATTAGACACATAACTTATATTATGTTAAGTTTACAAATGCTGCGGTCAACTTGATTTGGTTTGTAGAACATATTGGCATAAAACCATTTTTCATGTCATCGTCCTGTAAAAATGATGTCTCTGTATAAGGCTTCACTTTACCCCATAAAAAGGTCATGATATATCGACTTAAACGAACACAATATTTTTTACCAGATTATTAAAAACAAACCAAAAACTCAAACTTAGTTCGTAGGTGCGTAACTAATTTGCGAAACATGCATGTGCTATCAGTTTTATGTGCAGTGAAAGCACATTCTTGAGAACGTTTCATAAGTCCAATTCAAATACATAGTCATAAAAAAATGGTCGGTTGTTGACTGATGATTACTTCATCCTAATTCTTGCTGTAATTCAATCATGGGGCACAAAAACTAAGGTTTAACTTTGAATATGTCAAAATCTATTTACTGCAGTGTACGAGTGAACGCTGATTGCACACTGTCAGCTAAAAACCTCACCATTGGATTTATGAGAGTTTTCATAATATTTTATGTTCGGCACCAGCCTTCTTGCTCATCTTTCATTAAGTTGAATACACGGGAAAAAAGCTGTGAAGATACCCACTTGCACAACAAATTGCCGTTTATCACCTCGTAAAACAACAAGAAAAGCCGTAACAAATCGATGAGTACCTTTTCACGTTTTAAAAATGCAGGCCAATATACCCTACGTTCAACGTTATTCGCCTTTCTCTCTAGCAAATAATTAAAAACATAAAAGTTCTACGAATGGTTCTTTATTATGCATCGTTTATGATTATTAGCAAGGAGTACTCATTATGCAAGAAGTTATATGTTGTATGCAATGTTTTTTAGTTCAATAAAGTTCCCTTTGTTTTTTAGTAATCATAGTCTTACTCGTAAATGGTTAAAACTCCCATGATGGTCATTCGTTTGAGATCTGCTTGCCCGGCTCCAAAAATACAATAATAACTTGAAGATTTTCTTGGTTCTCAAATGCCAAGAAATATCCAACGATTGCGTTTTCGATAGACTGTGTGGGTTGACAATAAACTGTAAAAAACGTTGGCCAAGTGGCGTCTCGGGGTATTAGCTGACACGATCCGTTGTCGTTCCTGTTTGACCACAGGACAAAGAAAAAGAGATGACTCACAAGAGATAACGTTATTAGGCAATAACGCAACTTCCTTTGTGACTCTTCCCCTTACAGATATTAGGCGCTGATTCTATCAGATTGAAAAGCAGGTTAACCCCTCTTATTCTCCAAGCGAGCTCAACAATGAATAGTGTCTGGGGGCTATCAGGTACAAACGTGAACTAGAGACGATTTGCTTGATGATCATCCGGCAATCATCAAGCAATTGCATCATTAAATGTGTAAATAACTATGTAATTATTCAATCTTCTGGTGACGACGACTGACTAACTGGTAGTTCGACTACTTGGACGACAAGTAGGTGGACGCTTACAATTCCAAGTATACCATTTAATGGCTGATAGGTAACATTTACAAGTAAATGTTAGGCCCAACAAGATTTAATCGCGGTAGTGCTGATAAAAACCTCTGTGAGCCACCTGCGGGAACGCCTGTATTTGTTCATAGGAAAAAAGAACAAAAGCCTCAGATGAAACGTCTTCATGCAAAACAAAACTATGGATAGTCGAAGCGGTTGGATTATCGGTAAAGAAGCCCCCATTTAGCTGCCCACGTGGAAATTAGTAAAGAAACCCTCCACACCTTTCTAACACAGTTACAACAAAAGCATAATACAAAACAGCTCTAGATCATAGAATAGCACAGACAGAGCACACGAAAACCCAACTTATTATACTATACTGGCACCAAGCAGGTCAATTGGAGAAGAGGACCATAAGTAGGCAAACAGTTCCATGAACGAAAAGTAATATTTCCTAATTTTCACTAAAAGCTCTTAACTACTTACTCCTAGAAAAAAGTCTAATTGCTCATGATAAAATACTAAAGTTGTAGTTTGTGGCGTGGTCTGCGACATGAAAACTACAGTTAACGGACTGTTCTCTCGTGCTGCGGTCTCACAAAGAATCGTTAATCATGTTCGGCACTTTTGCTCCAAAAAATTTCCGTCAATTGAGTAATAAAAATTAACAATCCTCAGGCCGAATTCGCCACCCACAATAGTCTAATTAGGTATCCCATTTTGCATACAAATGAGAACATCTTTTCGTGCAAACAACTTCAGATTCTTGTATTGCACTTGCTTGCATCATTTTTTTGTCGCAAAAAGAGAATAAAATCTGGTATTGACAGTTACATATACGACTGATGCATATCACATATCAGAACACATAAATGTCATCACGTACGCATGAATCGACATGTGGTGTATCTTTTAGGCAACAAACAACAGAAACTGGTACTATCTTCTTCACTAGTCCCTTGACAAAGATCGAAAGGCAACACACCTTCTTCAACACTTCGCAAAGCGTATGCAATTTGTATAGCATAACTCATTTTCTTCTGTCATCTTTTACGTTCTGAACGTGTCATGCATGACAGAGACCCTCGCAAAGTTTTGCCAACTAACCTAGCCCAACTCAAATGAGAAGGGGCAGCAGCATTGTCTGAAGCTGAATTTTCTTGGTGGTTTCTTCGCCCTCCTTCTGTCTAAATCGTCTGGCAGCATGCGTTTTTGCAAGGAAATTGGTTTATACTTTATCATCTCTACTCGTTATCATTATGGACTCCACCAAACTACTTTTAGTGTTTCCCTATTGCCTTACATACCTATTTTTACTTGATTTTCATTTACCTCCATTATTATCATTTTAGCGAACCCAGACAAGGTTAAACTGATAAAATGCAAAACCAGAAGGAGAGGAGGTCACTCGAATCACGTAATAAGTGTCAAAGAGAAAAAATGGTCATGTCGACAGAGTCAATGTGCTATATGCAAAGTAACCAGACTGCATGCTATTTTAGTCCCTAAATTTTTAATGAACGTTGTATAAATGCCTAAACAGTTTAGACCTTTTTCCATCATTCAACGATTTTGTTCGAGAAACTTTGCTTGTGCGACATCCAAATAAGCACTTATACGGGATACTTCTTTTTTCGTCTATTTGTCATTGACATTCGCCATCGTATGTCCCTTTCGTGACATTCACATTCAACACGACACAACAACACATGCGATGACGTTACTCCCGTTTAAAGAGTCAAGTTCAAAAACAGTCTACATGTTTTTCGTTCTTGAGGCTAATGGATTATGAGTGCGAGAAGTATTAAAAAGTGTGCATAATGTAATGCCTGATTCCATATCCGGGTGACAAGAAACCAAGTGCCCATTTTAGTAAAAGAAACATACGGATAAAAGAGATAAACAAGCAAGCGTGTTAACAAATGAGCATACAACAATACATCTTCCACTGGCTGGTGATAACTATAAAATGGCAAGTTAATAACAAGCATTTTTCTTGGCTGACTTTTCTCACTTGCTCCCTTAAGAATGTGAACAGTCTGTACCTTGCTAAGGAGTGACAGCCTTCGCTGGCAGGATGCAAGCACTACTGCACCAACAAAAATATTCTCGTTTCATTATTTTCATAAAAATACCGCTAACAATAAAGACTATTTGGTAATGAAACGATCACGATGAAAATGATATGCCTACTTATCCATTAGCGTTTCGTAGCACGTGCTATTAACAATGCTGAGCATCACTATTCACAAACGCTAACTAAGGAAGTATCAGCGCAGGTTGCCAAACCATGATAGGAAAAAAATAAAACTCTTGCTAGTGCGGCAGCCCCAAACTAATGATATTATTTTGGAAGAGGCAGGTATAACTGACAAGCCCATTTATCACTATGTGAAGTCGAACCCGTGTAGCACCAACTTGAATCACACTAGGAGGTTTATACTGCACCAACAAAAATATTCTCGTTTCATTATTTTCATAAAAATACCGCTAACAATAAAGACTGTTTGGTAATGAAACGATCACGATGAAAATGATATGCCTACTTATCCATTAGCGTTTCGTAGCACGTGCTATTAACAATGCTGAGCATCACTATTCACGAACGCTAACTAAGGAAGTTTCAGCACAGGTTGCCAAACCATGATAGGAAAAAAATAAAATTCTTGCTAGTGCGGCAGCCCCAAACTAATGATATTATTTTGGAAGAGGCAGGTATAACTGACAAGCCCATTTATCACTATGTGAAGTCGAACGCGTGTAGCACCAACTTGAATCACACTAGGAGGTTTTTGACTAGCTGGAGTGACTACCAAGATTGAACTGAATGCAAATTTTTGAACGAAGTTTCATTCCATCGCTAGCCAGAGAAGAAAAGATCAGGGTAGTACAGCGGTAGAGGCAGTAGCCATTACAAAATTACACATTTTTCCCTTCCCATTCTTTTCAGGCTTGTTCATGGAACAATCAAGCTTGAGTTTACTTGGTTCAATGACGTCATTCACAAATGAAAAGGAATCGGAGGGGTTTTTTGGATTTTAATCCTTGATTTACATACTCCTGAGGCACCTATAAATGTTATTTCTTCGTCTTCAGTTGACGCAGTTTACTCCTTCTATCAAAAACAACTTCTCTGCATGTGTCTAGAACTAACTAAAGTAGACACAAAATTATCTCCTCATACTTGGTTCAATGACGTCATTCACAAATGAAAAGGAATCGGAGGGGTTTTCTGGATTTTAATCCTTGATTTACATACTCCTGAGGCACCTATAAATGTTATTTCTTCGTCTTCAGTTGACGCAGTTTACTCCTTCAATCAAAAACAACTTCTCTGCATGTGTCTAGAACAAACTAAAGTAGATACAAAAAAATTATCCCCTCAAAATTACTAGCTCTGAAATCCATTGTCAATGTCATCACTTCGAGATTTTAGGACCTAGGGAGACAGCCAGGTCACTCTTTTCGCTTCCCCTTATAACTTGTAGCATTTACTCCAAAAAAGGCAGATACTTTGGCAGAGCACGAGGTTTGTTGACTGCTGCAGACGATCATGAAACGCCGCACGACACCCTATCAACTATCAAGAGGAACCTCTTTCATGAAAAATTGCTATACTCAACACTCAATTGAAGTGATGATCTCTTTCCGTCCGTTCTAGCATACTGTGACCGTTATAATCCCTTTTAAATGTACATTTTTCATGTTGCTAATTTACATATATGTACAGAAAATTATATGCTATTATAATGCTCTGGGTCTGGAAACGTCCACAAGATTCACTTAGGAAATTATTAGTATAAGACTGCAAGAGAACAACCTTCGCGAGTATTAACGTAACTTACAAGAAATTTTAAAAGGGCAAACGAGAGCGTGTGTGCATTGTCTGCGTAGGGATTTGTGGAACTCACGAGCAAAGTAAACTATCATTAAAAAAATTAACAAGAGCTGAATCGTCTGCATCCATATCTTCTTCCGTCGTTTGTCATCAACCATCCATCAAAATTTTAAACAGGTAGAGTCGATGAAACAAGACATACACATAACATTTAATAAAACCATTGACCAATAAAAAAAACTAATAAGCATATAAGTTGTGTGTACAAAGAGACTTGTTCAGGCTTGTTGCTTATAACTCATATTTAATTCCTCTTTTCAGTTCTAATTGCCAATGGCAGAAACTTTTCAACCACCAACAGGCATCAACATAATAAGTTGTGTGTACAGAGAGACTTGTTCAGGCTTGTTGCTTATAACTCATATTTAATTCCTCTTTTCAGTTCTAATTGCCAATGGCAGAAACTTTTCAACCACCAACAGGCATCAACATCTCATGATGATCCGTATTGGGTGTCAAATTATATACCCATTACAGCTATCCAAAGAATATAATGAAAGGGCATTGTAATAACAATCAACAGTTTAACTTTTCTTCATCTTCCTTTTTGACTTCAAGATTCAACCGTTCATCTGTGCAAATGGTGTACCAGCCTCTTTGGTCGGTTCCTTATAATGCATTTCAGTTTTTTTTTTGGTTAGAGATTGTATGAAATGTTTTTCTATGCTCTGTTGATTGTTGACCTTGTCCATCAGATCAATTCTCGGCTACAACAGACAGGTAGAGCAAACAACACGGCCATACAGGAATATGCACATGTGGCGCTTGATTTTTGTGCTTCCGAACATGGACACCCTTTTTTCCTCTTAAACCTGAATACACTGCTTCTACTAACCATTACAAATATGGCCAGAAAAAAGTGCTTATCTGTTGCACAAATTCAGCTTTGCTTCACCTTTCAAAGTTTGATCGTTTATGAGATTAGCTGGAGGAATCTGCTGCCAAAAGCGCATTAACATGTTCATCTTGGGTTTCTGCAAAGAGCAGATCTTCTGATTGGATGTGCAGTATCCAATTAATTAAGTTATTATGCGCATTCAAAACACCTCTTCGTAATTAGTTTTATTGATTTGTTCAGGCAAATACTTCAATCGCATTTAATTATCACGAATAGACAATAACGATTCTTTACTCATAGGAAGGAAGGAATTATCCTTTGACCGTCTTTCGCCTCGCATGATGGGACTTGCGAAGGGCAGACTCATAAAGTGATTCCGAAAGGTACTTCATTACTTCAATGGCCTTACGTTACTACCGATTCGTATTTTACAAAATAATTTTGCGCATATTTTTTCTGAAATTAATGCCGATGAAACATGGGCCATGAGTACGACAAGTGCATTATGGCTAATTTTCAAGTTCAAGTTCGTTGAATGTTAGAGATGCCTAATATGCACAAAAAGCATCGGATGAAAGCAGTACAAAATTTGTTTTCTTCATTTGTCTCCGGCAACTCTTCTGTTGCATTAGACATTTTTAATTTGTTTTCGGCAAGCGAGCAGAATCTTGATGATTCTAGTCGTGTGGGCGGAAGAACAATAAGCGTGCAAAATTCCATTAATCTACTTCTCACATATGCTTTACGTATGTACTCGGGTGATATGCATGATATCCCGATCACATCACGTAGCGTACCTATTAAATTAACCAAAAGCCTGCAATTTATCCGAGGCCCTCAGTAAATCCCGAATGGTTCGGAGTGTACCAGTGAAGTTACCGCCAGGTATACCTATACATTATATTGTGCACTTTTAGAAACATGACGTAATCATTACGAAGTTGAATATTATAGAAGAAAAGGCGCTTTCATTTCATACCACCCGT
>VICI01004127.1:0-11604 GCA_019593645.1 Akabosia matsudoensis
ATGCGTCAGGCGGAGGGTCATTTGTTTCCGTAAAAAATTAATGTATATGATATTTTTTAAAGTGGCTACACTGGAGATGGGCGGAACTGTGAGAAGACGTGCTTACATCCTTGTAAAAATGGTTTTTGTTCTTCGGACTACTTGTGTGAGTGTGACATTGGATGGTCTGGAGTGGACTGTTCACAAGATTGTGGTTGTCACTATCATTCATATTGTGAAGAAGGTGGATGTGACAAATGCATGAACTATACTACCGGTGATCATTGTGAGCTATGCTTGGACACAACCTTTGGCAATGCTACGTCCCCTGATGTAGGGTGTAAACCATGCGAGTGCAACGGCCACGGAGATATATCAAAAGGAATTTGTGATAAAGACTCGGGTGTCTGTCATTGTCTCAATAACACAGAGGGCGAGCATTGTGACCGTTGTGCACCAGGCTACTACGGGGATCCTCGTAATGGCCAACCTTGTTATAAACGCTGTGGTGGTCGTGTTTTCCTGAACGGATCTGAGGGATATTTTGGGTTTCTGCCGGAGAAGAATTTCAACTATGCACCTAAAAATTCTGTTCTAAAAAGCTACGGACTGACCGAAGGAGATGACTCTGTTCAAACTTTACCTGTTATTAAACACTGCCTATGGCTGATTGAAGCAACACCAAGAACCGATGAAGAAACAAACGATGTGTTGGATGAGGAGGAAGTAGAATCATTAAGATCAGAAGAACCAATGCACGAAGAGCTTATTATAGAAATAGGAAAAGAATACCAAATTCCGTGTTCAAGAAATGGTCTCCAAATCTACAGCACTTGGGCGGGTTCTAGAATTCATGCACCTTTGATAGCTACGATATGTGCGGATGACTACGATACATCAGACATCCGTAAAAATGTGGTTGTGACCATTCCCGGACGTACAGCTGCAATTCTATTCCAGTTTGCCCAAGTGAGAATGGTGAAGCTTTCATTTAACGCGTCTTTCCGGCTTGTACGCAAGAAAACCTACAGTCTTCCAAATAATCCAATCATTTCCGATGCTCCTCCACTAAAAGTCACTAAACTATATGATGGCCGATCCGTATTGAGTAGATTTGGACACAGTTTACATTTGGAATCCAAAAATATGTGGGTATTCGCAGGCTACTCTTTGTCTCATGGGCCATTGAACGACATTCGTCACTACGATCGAGAATCAGGAACATGGGTGCCGTTAACTATCACTGTCTTTCAGAGTGAAGAAGCTGTACCTGCGCCCCGCTATTTTCATGGTGGAACACTCACTCCTTCGTCGACTATTTTGATTCACGGAGGAATAACTGGCAATCTAACTTTCTTGTCGGATACGTGGAAGTTTGATACGAGATCTTCACGTTGGACTAAGTTTTGCGAAGGCCCTCTGGATGGTCCGAAGCTTGCTGGACACACACTTACAGTTAAACCCGACGTAGATGGTTCCAGTGTTGTTATGATTGGAGGATTCAACTCTTACGATGGATTTTCTGATAAAGTATATCTTCTCAGTGGCACTAGTGGCAGTGACTGTTGGGTGACCTACGAAACCCTTGGGTCAGGACCAGTGGGTGTATATGGACACTCTGCTGTGTATCACCGTCAGACCGATACGATCTATGTATTTGGAGGAATGTTATATGAATCACATCAAGTTATTGTGTCGTCGCGATTGTTTTCTCTTCATTTTCCGACAAGGAGATGGTCGACTCTTCCTCAAAGCTCACGTGAATCGAATTACTGGCCAACCCCTTTGATCTTTCCTCCACGTAAAGTATTCCATTCTGCAGTGTCCACAGATTCATATATGCTGATTGTAGGAGGATCCGGAAACACGAGAAATGTGTCAATGCTTGCCTACGTGTACAACTGTAACTCATGGCAGGTGCTGGATCAAGTGAGTGGACAAGAGGAGCTAGGGCGAGTAGCAGGTGCATCAGCGATTTACGGACATCAAGTTTTATCCATGGGAGGGTTACAGAAAGGGTCTGCAACTGAGTCGATATATCAGATTTCATTACCTGAAGATATCCTTTGTTCAATTCATAATAGTTCTGGTCGTTGTCAATTGGCGACATACTGCTCAGTGTGTTCCTCAGATAGCGCACCAGAACAGCAGTGCTATAGATCGGAGCTTGAAATGCCAACAAAATGTTCACTTGGAGCTAAGAATATAATTTTTTGGGCCGGAAAATCGTGCTCTTCCCTAACCTTCCAGGAAACCAAATGCGAGCGTCATCTAACCTGCGGGGAATGTCTTGCTACATGGCCAACATACCCAAACGCCTCCCAAGGATGTTCATGGTGCACAACCAACTACAACATAGGAAGATGCATATCAGCTTCAAAAACATGCGATTCTGAGAATGGCAAAGGCTTAAAGCAACGAACAATTATTGATTCATCTTATTGCGCAGATTGCAGTGCGTCACATTGCGAGAAATGTGGGAAAACTGGATGTGTGTGGTCTCGACAAATCATCCGGAACGCCCTCCGGGGTATTGAAGTAAGGTTTTCTGCACAGTATGACTGGAGTTGTGTTCCTCGCTTCATCTTGAATAGTACTTCACTAACAGTCTCGTCGTCGCCACCTGCCCCATGTGAAAGTCCCTGTTCACAGATAACTACCTGCCACGATTGTGTAAAACATCAAGGGAACGAAGGTGGCTTCTCATCTTGCCGATGGAGTGTTGCACTTAAAAAATGCATTTCCCCGGCACACACTCCTTTGCTCTGTTTTGGTGGCGTCTGCGGTGCAATACTGCAAACTGACCCAATAATTTGCCCTATCGATTGTGGGATTCTTCGGTCGTGTTCAGCATGTCTGGAAAATCCGGTCTGCGGATGGTGCTCCGCAGACAATAAGAATGGCGAGGGCACGTGTATGTCAGCAGAGAAAGTCGTTGGTGAAGGTTTCTCCTGCGGACGTAGCTCCAAGTGGTTTTATAATACTTGTCCCGCCGAAAATGAGTGCTTAAACGGCCATCATGACTGTGATCATGTCAGTGAAGAGTGTATAGATTTAGATCAAGGATATCGATGTCAATGTAAAGAAGGCTATGAAAGAATTGAAACTGAATGCATTCCGATCTGTGATCCTGCCTGTGTCAATGGAACTTGCGTGGCTCCGAATAAGTGCGAATGTCATTTTGGGTTTGTCGGGAAAAACTGTAATGACAAGTGTAACTGCAATGGACATTCGAACTGCCTAGAGGAAGATTTAGATCACTGTACAAACTGCCTGAACAATACACAGGGTCCTCATTGCGCCACATGCAAACCATTCTTTGTTGGGAATCCAGCTAACAATGGGGTTTGTGTGTCGTGCCTGGACTACTGCAATGCTCACACATCAATCTGTCTTTCACGAGAAAACTACAATGTATGGTGTAATGGTACGCTGCCTCCGAATTTTGATCAGGAAAAGCTAAAACAGGAAATATTAGAAGGAGGGGTGGACTCGGGGCCAGTTAATATCGCGTTTTGCTGTGGATGTAGTAATAATACCACCGGGGATACGTGTAATGATTGCTTCGCCGGCCATTTCAGAGCGGACAAGGAACTTAAGCAGCCATGTATTAAATGTGAATGCAATGGACATTCAGATACTTGTGATGCAGCTACTGGGTTGAAATGTCTTTGTGGAAACAACACAGAGAGCGAGGAATGTGGAGGATCGAACAACATCAAACAGGTAATGGGTAAATCGGATAATGGGTAACAGCAAAAAGATTCAGATTCAGACCAACTATTTTATCCTTTCTTTAGAATACACATAGTCAATGCTGGAAGCAACAATGTGCCAAATGTAAGGATCACTATTTAGGAAACCCAACGAATGGGCATCAATGCTATAAGCAACTCAATGTTGACGCAGAAAGTTGTTTTAGCCCAGGAACAAGTAAGATTTCTTAATTTGAAGGAAATGCTATTGCTATTAACACCTAACGTGAAATAAACTGTGAATTTTGCCATGTTTTTTTGTAGAGTCCTGCTCTCTAGGTCCTGACAGTCCTGAGCCTTTGCTATCAGGACGAACCGCTTTCTTTGCGATACAACCCAAATTCATGAATGTGAACATACGAATTTGGCTAGATGTAACTCTCGGAGCAATTAATGTCTATTTAGCGTCTAAAGATGATACTTTTCTTGTTCATTATGACAATCAAAGCAATTTGCATCGGGTATGTGGATTTACGAAGTTACATATGAGGTTTTTTACTCCAGTAATCTTTTATTCAACCTTCTTCTTGCGTTCTCTATTAGATTGAGTTTGACGTGAAATACGGACTGAGTGGCTTGGGTAATGACCTTGGTCGAAGTAGGGATCCCATAAGAAACAGATTTCTGACACAGGATGAAGGGGCAACGGATGAAACACTGCCTCCTGATTTTTCGTCAATAGAAAACATGACAGAGGACTTACCTACTAGCCTTCCATTAACAACTGCTCCTCCTGGAATGGGCCCCGGGTACAAGCTAGTTCAAATTGAGGCTGCAGGATTTGCTAGTTATCATACTGTCACAGATCAAAAGGGCGTGATGCTAGTTAAGAATCTCAGAAATCGTCTTGTTGTAACCCTCCCACAGGTAAAGCAGCTAAAACGTTTACATTAACTGTAATACCATAAGCTTTTATGAGAGATGCAATTCTTAGACAATTTTTGGATTTCTGCAGGAACACCATGATCTCAGGCTAACAAGGTTTTATCTAATATTGGAGGGAATAGGTGATAAATCGTAATGGTAGCATTTTCTTTAGGTAATGAAGCCATAAATACGACTGCATTTTACGAGTGGAAGTGAATAATTTAATTTCTAATTTAATTTACTCATTTTCTAATTTAACAGACAAGATCAACAACACATCGACTTATTTGTATTTTTCTCGGTCTTCTTCTCTTCCTTTTTCATATTCTTAAGCTTCTGTGGCATTTTGTACAAATTCAAACAAACGGTAAGATTCCGTCATCTAATCTATTGCGTCAAACACAAGAGAGATTTTTCTATCAATTTCTTCTGACTTGATCAATAGATTGACATTCGTCGTGCCAGACAGCGACATGTCGACGAAATGTTGAGCATGGCAAAAAGACCTTTCGCAGTGACAACAGTGATTTTGGAGCCTGACCCGAACAGTCATCTTTACGAAGCGTACACACAGTGCAGAAAAGTGTGTCGGAAAGGCTGTATTTGCCTCCGTCCGATTGCTGTGGAATACACGAGCGAACGAGGGGGTCAGAGTAACTCTGCGAATCCAGCAGTATGCACCATGTTGGTCACGGTAGCCGGAGGACCAACCGCCCCTGTCAGGCTTTGTTTAGCGTCAGTTCTTGTATCACTTCGGCCGTATCCAACACACAATATTGTTCGTAGGCGAAGAATGCAAACACAGTAGCACTTGGCCAGAGTACTTAAAACTTTTAAACGAGTAGCTGAAAAACTGATAACATTATCGCCAATTTTTTTTAGTCAGGACGGAAATACTTAATGATTTGTGACTGTTGTTTTGTATAAGAGTATTCTTAGCTTTATGGCAATCTTTGTAACTTTATAAAACGCAAACTGTAATTTTACTGCATAACATGACACGTATTTGTCTGGTGAATGTGATTTATGAAAGCAAAATAAAGAAAATGTCGTTAAAAGATTTTACCCCTCCCCTTCCGATGCTTAAGAAATTCAAATTCTTTGGACGAGATTCGGCCATATGAATACATAAACTATCATCCGCTCATATCATGCGCCATTACACAAACGAAGGCGTTTTCGATTTTGATATCCTAGAAGTAATATGAAGCATAAAGGTGTCCTGAAGGCAGTTAAAATTGGACTAGTCAAAGACTTCATCCGTTGTTAGAACATACAGTATTCATTATGTGCTTCTTCGCACTCCAATATACATTACATACCGACATAATAGGTCGTGGACTCAGTATAATTCCACTTGATTTTGGCATGTACATGATAAATACGCGTGTTTCCTTTTTTTGCATACTCATTTTTAAAACAGGTTTTTTCATGCAAATCGACTCGCAACAATTGACAAAACACTTGGAATTATTGCACAAGATAACACATGAACAGTTTTATTCAAAAGTACAAAAACCGCGACTACCACACTACCCAATTACATTATGCTATATGTAAATCAGGAAATGACTACAGCATAGCGATACATAAAAAAGAACAACATTTAAATAATGATTCTGCGAAAATGTCTGGACAAGCTTATACCGACAGAATAAGCAGTAATACGACTGTTGAATGTAATAATACCGGTTTCAAGGTGGTACTGTCAACCAAAACCTTCTTTAAAAAAATATGTAAATTGCTTGCTGGCGCTGTATACTAGATCTCAAAGGGAACACAGTTTCTTTAAAAACATTTAGGTATAAATAGATTCAGAGATTCATAACAATCATGAACGTTTTTGCATCTGACAACTTTAGATTACCACACATATTCCTTGTTGAAGTGAAAATGTCCTAAACCAATGTACATTTTGCATGGCAATAACGGAAGGTTGTCTTGAATGTACAGTAGCTCGGTTTAATAAATTTAGAATCGCATTTAACATTTCACTCACTGTCAGCTATACCATGGCCATGAAGTTTGACTAAAAATTAACGTAAACGTTGAGCTAAAAAAAGTGACAGCAACCGAAATTGTCTTCAAACTAGCTGCATTGTAAAATGGACAATATGGACACTGAAAGGATCCGCAGACATGGCATATATCCAGTAGTCTCATTGAAGTATCGTTGTAAATTGTGTTGATAAATCTCTCTGAAAACAACAAAAAACAAAGGTAGTAATTATATTTTCATGCAAACTTCCGATACGATGCTCTTTTTTGATCTGCAAAACGAGATTGTTTGCTATAAATCATATTTTGTTCCAGATTTACATTTTAGGCGTGCCAGCATCGACATACATGAGTTGTCAATTGTTATTAGGCGAGTTTAAGCTCCAACTCAATGATCTTACCTGGTGCATACGCCTCGTAAATTGTAGCTTGTCGATGTGTTGTGAGATTGGCAACAGGATACCAACGGTACACTGTATGGTTCAAACAAGTCCAGTATGGGGGAATCTACCATAAACAAACAAGTCGTAACACTCTAAAGCCTCTGAACTTATTTCATATTTCATCACATCATTGACTGGTCTAACAACTCATGAAATGTTGTATATAACAATTCGGCTCAAAATCTTTCGTGTCAATAATTGTCCATCATTAATCAACTTACATATTCAAAAAACCATGATGTTTTTCCTGGGCTGACGACCGAGTCTTTTAATGTGGGATGAACACCGGATGCGACCATCCGCAGCGCGTCTGACTGAAGAAGACCATAGCCAGAGGGAATCTCAATTTCCAAAACAGTCGCAGCACTAATCTCAGATTCTTCTAGTAAAATCCACCTAAAAAACATTCAAGAGGAAATATCATGCAAGCTTTATAATTTCCTTTTTGTTGTGTGTCTATTCTGTATTAAACGGTTTCCATTTCAATCTACCTAAAGCAGGCTTCGATTGTCAGAATACTTTTATTCCTTCCTCCAAAGTGCTCTACAATCTTTAAATCAAACGGATCTACCGGTCCAGTATCTTTAAATGGTTCCCAGTCAATGCCATACGACAAGTCTAGTTGCACCACAGCTTGTCCTGCCCCTCTGCCTTCAATGTTCACATGGCCCCATATCAATTCCATCTTCAAAACCAATTTTTGATATTAATACATAGCCAAATGGGATGGGTCAATTTTTGTCATTATGATATAAATAAATCAGCCTTACATCAATTGTTTCACAAGCCGACGCATTTTCTGGAGAAAATTTGACTGGACCTACTGGATCAGTTTCTTGTTGACTGGATATTTCAATGTATACTGTCATGTCAGTGATTTCACGCATTCTCGCTCTGTTGGCGTATTCAGTGAGTGCTTGGAAAGCAACCACCGTGTCCTGCCATAAACATTGCATGCGTAAAAAATGCTTATTAGCATTTCTTTCCATTTGCTTTCATTACATCATTATTTTTATAGCTTTCTAACCACTGTTGAAATAAAAGCTCCATCAGTGAGCCTCATGGTGTTGAGCCAGGTGACAATGCTGTCTGCGATTGGCGTGATGCCATCCTTAATCAAGTAAACAAGCAGAGCATATGAAGTTCCCTCTACAGCAATGGCATCCCAGTACTCATTGTTCTTTGCCTCCAGAAAAGGTCGTTGATTTTCATAAACTAATCCATTCGTTGGCACCTCTCCCGGTGACCAGTATACCAGTTCAGCTATAAATCATGAGATCAAAATTTTGAGCGTGTGCATAGCATTACCATAAATTTCTTCGTAACAGCAAAAGTTACTTAATTTTTGGCTTATTTCAGCGTTAAAAATGATTAATGCGAAAATTATTTCAAATCGAGTAATGCACCTCTTTCTCGTCTAACAGCATGAAGTTTGCTAAAAGCAAAATCTTTCTCTGTGCTATCTCCCAATGTGAGAGCGTAAGTTGTAATGGCGATATGATAAGGATCCGTCATGTCGGCTAGCTGGCGTTCTAGAAAACTAAGATTATTATAAAATTTAGACAATCCCCAACATTTCAAGTTTTATATTTCGTTCTTAAGAATAAAAATAAAGTATGGTCTAGTCACAAAAGTTGTCAGCTTACAGCATAGCTTTAGCTTTTGCAACACTCGCATCGACGCGAAGTTTTCCATCCAGATTTGGCATTGTTTGGGTTAGAGTTATCGTTAAATGAGCCGTGAGAGTTACATTGCTAGATGTCATGTTCATATTCCTCTGAAAAAAAGTAAACAAATAACAACATAAAATATTGGTTAATAGAAAATGTAGTAGGGATTATTGTGTAGCGTTACTTTCCATATTCAAAATGTCTAATTAGAGGAAATACGCGATATTGTGTATCATACAGATATCAGAATTGGACTGACTTGGACTTGATGTTTTATACTGCTTCATACAAATAATGAGTAAGAAGACGGAAAAAGTTGTCAAAGATCATTAAAAACTTTCAAAACGCGGTAGTCGCTGCATATTTTAGTCACATATGGTGATTTATTTATCGGACATACAGCTCATGATGTTGTATGGATACCTAATACCTGCCGACGACTTTTCATTTCATGGAGCCACACTTATAGCATTCATGAAACGATATTAAGCTAGTCAAAACTTTTTGTTCACATGCAATCCCGAGACACTAGAAAGCTGAAAGCCTTTATGAAACGCACAGATTCATCTGTCCTTGTCAACAACCAGTTCCAGTCATCCTCGAAGCATAAAAATGTGAAAGATTTTTTTTTGGTACGGGTCATTAATGTCGTTACTATTATTGAAGCTAAGGGTTTGTCATAAAATCAAAATGCGTCTGACTAAAATTTAGTTCCAGCCGTCAACAAATCATAAAAAAACAACTTACCATGTATCCCATCCTCTTGCACAAAGGTCGATACATATACCAGCGTGTCTCTGAAAACGATCCATCCTCATTCTGGTACTTCAGTAGCCACCGAACCGCTCTCGCAAATATTCTGGATTCCACGTAAAAGTCATTTTCCCAATCTTGGAAATTAGCATGGGTAAACACTTGAAGAGCCCAGGAAGTAAGCCTAATTAAAATAATTGAAGCATTCAAGTTACATTAAAATTCGTTTAAAAACATGTTCACACGCATGCTACAGTCATGCCACGAGGACCACTGATTGCAACTACTTCAAAAAAAATAGAGATGTGTTTACGACCAAAAAATTCATGCTATCGGGTAAAAAAAGAGTAGTGATAAGCGGCTATTAAAATGAAAGCTCCGTGATTTATGCAATTTCGAGGACAAAAACATGTAAATAAGGTAGTCATTATGCACATACCATACTGTTGGTTTTGACAGATTCCATACTTTGAACCATCCACTGCTTGCGTTGAAACGTTTCATTATCTGGGCGAAATGACGATTCATAGCTTGAAATGTTGTTTTTGCTTGGTCTGAGGCCAACTGATTTGTCAAACGTAAGTAATGGAGGGTCCATGTGTTAGCTGCGAGATCAAAGATACGATCCGCGGTGCCTTTTCCCTCTTTCCCTATTAACGATTCTGTATTGACCGGAAGCATACTCGCAACTGGTCCAATTACATCTCCTGACGAGTCAGATAAAGATGATTATATGAAACTTTGAGCATAAAATCAAGCTACAATGAAAAAGGATGAGCTCACCTGAAACTATGACATGACCTGCAGGAGAGCCAGCGACATATTTGGTAATTATGTCGTAAGGAATCTCCGGTAGTTCCTCAACAAAAATGTTCATATATTTCAGCATAAATGCTCGATTTCTTAGGTCTATTAGCAGAGAAGTATGCTTGCCAATTTGAACTCCGTCGGCCTATGAAAAAATGCCGAGATGCTTAGCTTAATTTCATCGCAAAAACTTTTAGATGTAAAAACTATTTACCAGAACATCAATATCCATCGTCGCTGTTTGGCTTCGGATTTGTGTTGTTGCTGTAATAGTGACAGATATTGTACCTTGATCTATGGTTGGGCGTACAGGTAGTCGTAGCTCAATCTCACTTTCTGGAGCCATCTAATAAATAAGCGTGTGTCATTCAACAGGTGCGTACGACGCAACAAGCTCATGTCAGTATTTTTTCTGGAGAAAAAGGATTCATGCTGCATACCCACACGAGATGTTGATGCTCTCCAGAGGAGAACCGAGGATTGTTATCATCGAAATTCATAAGCCCGTCTTTCCCAACATGCACGAATTCATAATCATCAGAGCCAGCTAGACTGACCATTACCAACATTTCTTTGGGTGTTTTGTTGAATAGCATGGCTATTATGCCGACGTGCTCACCCCGACGAATAGCAGAAGGAGCATCAGTTGTCATCAAGAATGGGCGAAGAGTTTCATACTGTGGGACATCAAAACCGAGGTAATATCGTAAAAGTGTAACCTGGATTGACCAGGCGATCGAATAGAATGAATGGAAAGTTATCGTAGGAACTGTTTTTTCAATGTTTGCACAGGTGAATGACTCACATGTTGCAAACAGGAATTTGTTTCAGCTAATTTCAGTCAACCGTACAGTTTTATTCTATTGCCATAATAGTGGGACGTACCTCAATCGGCTTGTCGATCAAAGCAAATCCAAACTGTTTGCTAACAGAAAACCCACTCAGATACCAAGTATCTGTCACGCCAGGTGTATCTCTGGTCAAAATATAATCCCCGCCATGGGCAATATTTTCCTTAGTCCATGCCCAGTCCCCATCACTTGGATCATAGAAATCGGCAAATCGACTGATTCGATTCACGCGAAAGTTATGAATATCGTCATCATCAAGAAAGTCACCTACAAATGCGTTATATGCACTATCATGAAAGTCGAGAAAATATCTCTCTTTCCCCCATAAAACGGTAATGAGTTGTGTTGCTTACAATCAAGCTCGTCTGTTGAATCCTGACATTGTCGGACTCCATCACATTTTTCATTAAATTTAAAACAGCCTTGAACAGTTAGGCACTGCTCCTCCGGACAAATATCATTATCTGCGAAAAAACATGTT
>VICI01004128.1:0-11599 GCA_019593645.1 Akabosia matsudoensis
TGTGACAACATTTGGAGGTTAATGCAAATTCTCTTCGAAAAATATTTACCTTTTGACAAAACTAGGTTATGGTTTATGATGCACATCTTCCTGATTCTTTCTTCTATATTCTTTTTTATAACATGCATGCATATTTAAAGTTCCAATTTGTTGTAGACTATAACTTCACTTACGGCATACGATTTTCTTAAAAGTAATGTTACTATTGTAAAAAATTAGCTTGTTTATATGTTCTTTCCCCGATTCCCTTTTATTGTCGGTATACTTTAAGTGTAACATTCCGGGCCCTGCAAATATTGTCCGAATTATATTTGAGTTACTGTTATCGGCGAGTTCCAAGTCCCCAAAGACATAACGTCAAAACAATGTGTTTATGAAGGAGATCTGGTTTATTTTTTCGTATCATTCATAAAATACTTAAATTACATACCTCTAATACTGCCAATACACCTAATCATGATGAAACTGATTCCCAAAGTATCCATTTTAAGAGCATAGTGTCTAAACGTAAACTGGAAAGAAGTTCCCTAGATGTTTTTTGCAGATCATAGTTAAATGACACACTTTATTTATTATTGTGTATCAAACGTCAAGATGTAAGATTTAGCACACAAAATTAGACTGCGTGGCTTGTCATTAGGTATGTATTAAATCTCAAGACTTTTCATACCTCGGTATAGAAAATATCATTCATGTGTGTCTTCAAATTTGACTTGCCAGTTTCATCCAGGGAATCTCCTTTACAGAGTACACACTTATTATCAATTTATTGTACTGATATACAACATATAAATTTGTTGTGAGGGTTGACACACCTGGAAGTGAATTCCTGGTGATGCCAGTTTATTGTCTGCACAGCAATTTAAATATGAAGTTTTCAAAGTAAAAATATATATCTTTGTAGGGTTACCCTATGTTTTTATAGCTTAGGATGGTATCGATTAGTTTAGTATTTATTTGTTATAGTTGTGTTTCTTATTGTCGAAACTGAAAATCAATAATTTTGAAGTCTTGTAAGTTACTTCATAAAAAGCTTTTTGTCTGGTTTGAAACCGTTTGCTTTCTGCAAATAATATTTTACCCGGATCTTGATCCAGACGGACCTTGACTACATTGGCGCTGATTAATCAATCATGTACGAATTTAAGCATGATAAACAAATGTTATTTTGTCCAACGACGAATCGACTATTTATTCCTTCCCTAGTCTAATGATTGCTTCGTAAATTTGATTAGTTGAATGAATGTTACAATCATTGGATGAAATCCTCATTGTTTACAATTTATGTACCCATCCAGCCAGTTTGCAGTAAAAACCATTATACAGATATGAAATGCAAAAAGATACCAAAAGTCATATCATACACTTCCAATTTTCACAGCGTACTGTTCTTTGTAATGGAATTTCCATTAGCTTCAAAGTTATAATATTTTATGCTTTTACCAACAACATTTAAAATATAAAGCTAACCAGACTACCGCAACGTGACCGTGGTGGTGGTGTAGCCTGTACAATTCATATTACGCTTTGAGTTTGACGAGTTGTGTTTGCATAGAGCATTCACTGGAGAAACTTATCTATTGCATTGGTCTAAACAACTTTCTTTACCCTATATTACTCTGCTCACTAACTTTCACCGAGTTTTTTTCTCATTTATTGTCTCGTTGAATGAAGAATGTGTTAATCTTACAACATTCATTTTTTTTAACAAAATACTAGCTTCCTATAGCAAAATTCTGAGAAATTTCCAATCTTGCATACGAACATCTTGGATAAAGGTAGTATTGATTTGCTCTAATTATATAAAAACGTTTCTTGATGGTACATTTTTATAGCATATAGTATTGTCAGTTAACATTCTGTTTTTTTGCTGAAGATTTGTTGTAACCGCTAAAGTTCTAGTAAAATCCTACTTGTATGTAAAGACATAATATACTTATTTCTGTGATACACTCATTCGTTTCGCACTGAGATTTCTTACAGATGCATTCAAGGTTTTATGATTTATGATTACAGTTGATACGGATCAAACAATATGTATGTGTGACAATTGAGTTTTTTTGGATATGATTATTCATAAGATAGTAGTAAAAATTGGATTTTGTAATCTAGGTCCGATTGGTGGGCTAACCCGATGAAATATTTTTCTGTATAAAATCTCAATGACTGGAGTGTCTTGCTTAAGTATTCTATTGTATGGTTGAATAATACACTATATCCTGTCCATTTAAGGTTTTCATTCATGTCAAGTAAAAATTTATGGCAAAAATGTAAGTATGTATTGTGGATGAAGTACAAATAGATTATATGATTAACTTATTTACGAAACGACTGTCCTACGACAAACGGTTTAAAAGATGCAAATGAATCACAGACATGAAGAAAACGGACGATAAAGGAATTAGGACTAGAAAATAGGAAGTAAACGCGAAGCTAGATGTTGACGAGGAAGGGGTTGAAATCCCGTCTCTCCTTTTCCTCCCTTTGTCCATGACGTGAACCTTCCATCCAAGGTTATTATGCGTGTAACACTGGAAGCAAATTCAAAGAATAAACGGTTATAAGAAAGCCGTAAAAATTTCTTTTCATTGGTTGCTCCTGCTTCTGTTAATGGGTCTACCTGGTAGTACAACGTGTCTGGCGCATCCTGTGGCACGGTCCACGAAAGATGAGCAGGTCTTCCTTCTTGACAGTTCAAGGTGAGCGTTTCCTGATATGCCTCAAAGGACTCGGATTGGGCAGCCTTGTCAACTGTTTTATGTTCCCATTCACAGTATCTTCCAGCTGGAAATAGTTTATGAAGAAATCTTAAAACTGTGTTTACGACTTAAGATTGCGTCGTTGTTACAAAGGACAATAAATATATGTCAAAGTGCATTGAACAAAATTTCGATCAATTTCCCAACTGTCCCGCTGCATTAAAAAACCTTTACCGTTTCCATTGATTTAACACCTCCATTTGTGAGCATTAACGAACAGCTTTAGTAAAATAGTTCATACGAAGATTACGTAAGTACATATTCAGGGTATTCCATTGACTAAATTAGTATACCTTACATACTTAGTTAAACTGTAACTAAATCACAATATCTCGTATTTACTTGAAGTTGAGAAAAAAAACTGTTAATTGTCATTTCCACAAACCTGCTAACGGATATGGATATCCAGAGCTATCAAACCCAACTCCAGCATAAACGGTTTGTTTACTCCTCTCCGATTCGCTTTTTTGTCCATATCCACCCTCTGGACTGTCAGTGATATAGAATGGATGGTACTGACTGGGATTTTTGCTGTCATCCCCTGTGATAGAGATTAAATTCGTCTGATTTATCATCATTTTCACTCTAAAGTGTTGAGTAATCCTTGGTTCTTTCGTTCTTTGCCATTCTTATTACGTACCTCCTTCTATCCAAAAGTTGTACGTTTCTCCTCGCTCCACATACAACTCTGGAATGAGTTGATCATTGAGATACCAGCAAATGCCCCATGAAGGATTACCTGGAAATGTACAAAAAGCGACATGATTACTATGAGCTCTTTCCCCCTATTCATCATTTCAAAACTACTAATACCACGATGACCGGTACGAAAAGCTCCTGGATTTTTTTCTAATCCAATCAAGCAGCAAAATTGAATGAACAGTTAGCAATCAGAATTCAGAAGTCAGCATGAACTATTATTCTCTGCCCTTAGAAATTTGAATTTGTATCTCATCTTTCTTCCTCACCTGTTATAGCGGTGTACCCTCGCTTTCCCCCTGTAGGTCCGATGCGAGCAGTTATATTGGTGACTCCATCGATAACGATCCCAGCCCATGGTTTCAGCTGAGGACTGACCATGTCAGGGACATCGTCAATAATTGTCAGGCATGAATGATCTCCTCTGCCTTTAGGAATGATTCGAATGTCCTCTGAAAACCATTTACAGATTGTATTAGTACAAGGAAAAAGCTATATCATTGTTAGTTCAATACCATTTGGCTTAGTTCTTTGTGCGTTATGATACGTAATTTCATGATGATGTTTCTGTCTATGTCCTTTATTTACGAACGCAGCATGTGAAAAAATGAAGTGTAAGTAACAAATGTAAAGTCTTGCACTCGTATACATAATGCTTACAAAACCGTGAAACTGTCTTACCTTCTGGACCAGAGCGTTGTCCAAAATGATAATTTGCTTCGGCTCTACCATTTAAATTTCCTATTGCAACGAAAATATTGATTTCATCGTCTTCTAAAGACATGTCCAGATTCTGCGTAAGCATTAAAGAAATTTCAATCATGTTCTTCCCCATGATGCAGCAGATCCACATTTATCCTTTATTTTCATGCATTCTTACATCTGCAGCTCTAATAGGTCTTCGGAACATAACAGTAGTTACACCATTTTTACGGGCACCATGCAAAAGTTGTACATCATTTTTACCACCAATTCTCTTGTCGGGACACACACCATTCTTTCCATCACACTAAAAAATCAATTCAAAAATGGAACCATGAAACCCATAAACTTCAAGCGGAAATATAGCCACGATATCTATGAATTTGGGAATTTTTCTACTAACCTGTGATTTCGCAGACATGAAGTAGTCATCCGCATGATACTTTTCTCTACCATGAGGGGTATAATAAGCAACGATAGCATCTGCACCTACCATTTGGGTTTTTCCTCTTACCGGACTAAAACCTAGTGAGAAGAGGACGACGAAAAATTCAAGGAAATAAAGTTTTCTTCAATTATGGCCAATTATCAGAGTTCTTTAGAATGTTCCCTTGTTAAGGCATATTCTCTTGGCGTGAACACTAGTTTTCTTACCAAGAGCAACCCATTGCTTTTCATCAATCCGACCAGACAACTTGAACTTGATGTAGTCCTCGTCCCGGTCCCATTGAAGCTGAACCGTTCCATCCAGCAGGTCTTTACAATTTGAGAATCCGTCTTTCGGCTGGGACGAGCTCTTCTGTTACGAAAAGATAGCGGACAACGAAAGGAAAATGAATTACCTTTTACATATTACCACTTGATCATATTTCATTGGAATAAAGCTTTGATACATTTTGTGTGCGTTTGCTGAAATCAAGTTACTTACATAGGTTGGCTTCGTAAAGAAGAAGCTTGGACGTGGAGTAGAGTACTGGTATGTGTTATATGGTGGGGGATTATTATGTACAGGCTTGAGTTACATGGATTAAAATATGAAATGTTTCACCAAAACCACCACCCATAAGAATCGAGAATTGTAGTAGCGAGCGAAAAGTTTGTGCGAGGACGATAGAGATGAAAAGGGGCAGCGTGGAAGAGAAAGCAGAAGAGACAGGAAGTGAGACAAGTGCAAATTCTCATTTTGATGAGACAAAAGATCCCTTTATGTGTGAAACTTTTAAAGTCTACTCTCAATCCATTTCCGTGAGTTTTTTTTATACTTTACTTGAAAAATGATTTTTAATACCTTCTTAATTTTAAATTTGTCCAGGGATGGAGGAACGTTCAAATCTTGTTGAGGAATGCGAACATGTCCGAAATTATGTTTATAGCTGAAAAATCATAAAAAATGGGATGAATAGAAAATACGATTATGGGAAAAAGTAATGTGAGAATTATTATGGATATGAGCTTGACTGAAATTTTACTGCTTTCTAGGATTACTTACGTAATACACCATACGCTCAGCCAGTCAATGTCGTAGACGGTTAAATCATCCGGAAGTTTCAGCTCAATATCCTCGCCTTCGTACCCGTTTAGAACCTCCAGGCTAATAGGAGTATTATTATGGAGAAAATGTTATTAAAACGTGTAGTTTCAAACAGCTTTTAACTTTTTAAAGCAGATTTACTGGAGTCACACACGGTTTCATGTGCGCTTCATGCATTTTTTGCCCACATACCTCCCTTTCTCGTTCGGGATTTTCCTTCCACCTGTGTTCGGTTCATCGCCAGTTCCAACCCAAAAGAAAGCATCCGGCCCTGCCCCATCATAATGCAGGTTTGGAATATAGAATGTTTTTGAGTCAAGAATGGTTATGTTTCCGGAACGTAAACCATGGGCCCTACGCTGAAACTCTGGCAATACCTTGCGAGTTGGGACTTGCAAATTCTTTGGGATTTTAATATCGCCAAAGTTTACCTATTAAATTTTAAAATACAATCTTTATGAAGTTTCTCATCAAGAGAATTCTCGAAATGGTAATAAACAGTTTTGTTAAAACCCTACTGTGAATCGTCGACACCACACTGAGAGCCAAGCAATATCCTTGATTTTGTATCCGGGTGGTAGGTGAAGAATCACATCTTCCTTGTTAAAGCTTGTAAGTACGGGCGGCTCCCTGGGTGCCAATAGCAAAATAGACGAAAATAGGAAAAGCAACCGAAAATTAGGGCATTTGATTTGAATAAATAGTCATTTTGTTATTCTGCCAAAAACCAAAAAAGAGACATAGCAAAAGAAGGATACGCACAGAAGGGATTACTCCTTCATAAAGCCAACTAAACTAGGAGCTCAGTGCAGGCAGACTACCAACCCTGCCACAATCAACACAAATTATTACATTATCTCTTTTCCTCTCCCGTGTCACGATCCCTTCCTTCCACCTACTCCTACATGTCGCTCTTGATGCCGCATACCCCTGCCCGTTGCCAATTACAGGCTGTGTAAATCATTCTGTCAATCGACTAATGGACTGATGCATTTTATAATAATGTATTGAATAGCATTGTTGTGTATACCTTTTGACAGGGCCATGCTATACAACTACTATTGCTTTCTCTCTCTAGTTTAGCTTCACTGTACTACAGGCTAATATATTTACCCTAAATACTTGGTGAGCATTCGTCCATCAACCTCATCAGATCCTATCGATAAACCGCAGTAGTACTTGAACCCCAGTATTTAGCACTCAAAATGCGACTCAATTACATTCTTAGGAAAATCTGTACAAATTTATGTATTTGTGGAATAGTTTTCAGTTACTTTCCGACAATCGGCAGATTCACGCACATAACAGTGTAACAAAACTTTAGGGAGGAGACAAGGAGACATCGTTCTCGGCATTCTACCAAAGGGATTTTTTCATGCTCAATCTTTAAACACGAAAGGGGTGGAGCACGTTTGTCCAATTTTAACTGACTTATCGACACTGCTCTAGTACGAATCCGTTTTACTTTCATCTCGGAATTGTTTGTTCAGAAAAATATGGAAAACTGTTGTAATAAAATGCAAATGAGGATGGTGAGCACTTGAGCAGATTGTACATGGAAAAATTCTTAACATGACAAAGAGTAGAATTCTAGTTTCTTCCTGTTTCACGTCAATTCAAATCCTTCAATTGTGAATTTCATTTTGCTCTTTTTTGGTTTCGCAGGTTCCTTTTACCATGAAGTCTTACCTGTCAGTGTAGTCATCTGGATAGGGTACAATAACTCCAGAAGGCGAGGGATCTCCAGTTTTACCAATCCAAAAGTATGCGTCTAAAATAAAAATAAGACAACAAGAGAAAAATAATGCTCTCGATTAGAAGCTCTAGACAAATGACATATTTTTCACGAGTAAACTGAGAAGGGGCTGGTGGTGTTACCGAGCGTTTCTCAACGATTGTAAAACGAGGAAAAGAAAATGAATAAAAAGAGAAATTTGTTGACAAGCGAAAAGAATTTAGTTCCAGGAATGCATTCGACTCCGGCTTGGTGTCAATTTCGTACAGCATATTTGTACAGTTGGTGGATTCTTTCGCGAGCAATCATCACGCAACATCATCGATCAATAGTAGTATTACGATTACTACTAATAATAAAGAACTGTACGCGGTGAAAGTATGATGTTCTCTCTGTGTGCGTCTCCGTGGAAGAATGAAAAACGGTTTGTCTCGTCGCATTTTCTTCACCACTATCGCATGTTCATCCACCTTTATTTTGTTTTCAACTAAGTTGCCCAACAACTCAAAATGAGAAAAAATGAACTGGTTTCAGATGAAAAAGGGAAATAAGTCGTGAAGTGGATGGTACAAGCTGCCATGCCACACCATCACCAAAACCTTTTTTCATCTGTTGTATTCATTCATTCAGAAGAATGAATGGTGAAGGAGGGGAAAGCATTTCTTCCTCTCTCTGTCTCTCTCCTAAACTCCGTCTATGTTTTTCCACAAGGAAGAAACAGGGAAAGAAGAAAGTCGCAGCATGGCAATCATGATGTAAGAGTCGCTGGTGCATTTGTAAAGGAAAAGAAGGAAATAAGCGAAGGACTCCTTCTTCCTTTTTCTTCTCTTTTTCGATTTCATTTTTACATGAGCAAACTTGAGTGAAAAAGAAGTAGTGGTGGAGCTGCCACTGGCACAGTGAAAGAAGCCGTTTGGAACAAGTCGTTTAACTTGGTGTCAGTTTGCATCTCCTTTTTTGTGTCATCCTGATGAAAACCAAGATGACGATGAGGACAAGAGAAAAAAGCTGAGAGGACAATATATACAGAACTCGGAACGGTTAGGAAAGCAGTATGATTTTGGGTTGACATTACATTATAAAAAAAGCACGGAGGAATGTAAGAAATACAATATCCCGTGCTGATGATGACGGTCTTTCGACTCACTGAACTGAACTCACTTGAGCCTTTAGCAGACTAGTCGAATATCGACTCATGAAAGGAATGAAATTTCATCCAAAGAAAGGGAAAGACAGATGAAAATATGAACATGGAGTGAAAAAGAACAAGATTTTTGGGGAAGATACAGTTTTTCAAGGATATTATTACCTTTCTTAAACAGCTTTATTACCTACTAACAGCTATTTTTAATTTTTTTTCTGTCTCGTGCGTTCTCTAATGAAATCCAAGAAAATAATCAAAGTAATTAACTAGTTTTCATTTCAAACTCCCCAATCTGTAGAATGTAATTCAACACTCGATCTATATGGCACGCTTTTATGATATTTTTTTTAGATAAAGCTTTGTCATTCCACGAACCATGTGAAAACTCAATCTAAAATTCAATAAGATTATTTCTCCGTCCTCACTATAGGTAGTATTTCTTGCTTATAAGTCCATGCAATAACAATAACAGCCCCACTGTGAATAAATAGTTTTTTCCAAGACTTCTATCAACTCAAAGAGCGCCTTCAAATAAAAGGCACAGCAAGAAAAAAAATCTACAAAAGAAAGCATTTGCACTGGATCAAGGACTTTGCACATAATAATAACTTATTCGGTCTCAAATATAAAAATTGAAACCGACCTCGGAAAGATCTCTATCTTAAAAAAAACAAAACGATAACCATAAGTAGCGGAAGCCACGAATGAACCGAGCCAAGAGCGAAGTTACCCAAACGAACCCAATTTCGCCAGACCAATGCACATAAAACGTTAAACATGTTCTTTATAAAAGCCCTAACAATTTGCACCGTAAACGCTAAAAATTTGCGCACCGTACACCTAAAGGATGTGCACCATGTCGTGCTTAACACGGGACACATGAAGATAAAAAAGTTAACTCTAGGATGGCTAACATATGGTCCGCTACTTTTTTAATATGGACGATTTTTCTGAAATTTCTCCCAGGGCAGGCTCATTGCACAGGATCCCGTGTGCCAAGATTCAAATCGGTAGGTTCTTAGATTTCACGATAGACGACGACGGACGGACAGAAAGGAAGATTTTACAAAATGAATTTCACTACACAAATCAGGCAGAGATGTTAAAGGATGAAAATGATGATGATGACAAAAACTACGTCCTTGTGTCACTCATACAGCACATTAAACTCAACCAAAGGAAGAAATAAGCTCAGTCAGCATATGAAGAAAGAGATAAATTAAAAGAAAAGTTGTCATTTTATACGCACAATTCTTACTTTAGGCCTCAAAAACCAGTACCGCATATCAGCCCCGTTTCATTTCGTAGTTGATGGGTATACGTACCACACTTTCTCTATTTTTAAGTAGATATTCCGAAATAAGTTGCTCTCAGTTAACAACAAACTAACAAACACGTTCAGCCTTCTATATTTGTATCCTATTAATCTTTTACTTTAGTATTATTAAAAGTTTCTCTCTTTTCAAACAGGGAACGCCTACGGAGAAACATACTGCCATTTTTTGTGCTCTTCAACTTTCCATGTATTCTTTTTGTGACAAAAGAAAGCGAGTGAAGTGAAGAGTCATTCTTGCTGGAACAATATCTCTTGGTTCACAAGAATTTTAAGCTAAAAAAATTCAAAAAATTTGCATGCCTACAGAGTGATCGTCTTCATTATCAAGAGCTGTTATTCAAGTGGATAGAAAAGTGACTGTATTTTGTCACATCTCGCGACTCATCTTTCATACATCACACAATACGAAATCGCTCCTTCTTTGTCAACGTTCTTTCTCGTCTCTTTAAACTTCTATAATAATAATAATTTATGTAACGAGTAAAAAATAATTATGGCATTGTATTCAGAACTTGAGCATGATAAACTGGCATACTTGAAAAGCGGAAAAGAGGTTGCANTGAGTCTTCAAAAGCGTAAAAGTTAAAATCTCTTTTAAAAACTTCTGAAGTTAAAATGTGATTTGAAGAATGTTCGTGTTTGTACTACAATGCATGCTTCTTCAGAAGAAAGGATAGATATGAACTGCAAACATTCTCCTTCTCAGGGAATGACTCATTATTTTTTTGTGGAACTTGTAAAATACACATTACAAAAAGGAGTTGTTTTTTCTTGTACTTATAAACGTCACATAACATTCTTACGCATTACATTACAATTCTGTAAAACGAAATCAGAAGGAAACTGTTGCGTACCTGGTCCTAAACCGTCATAGGTAAACTCTTTGATAAACAACGTGTCCTCGTCAACCGCATACACACGTCCGGATACTTTATGTGCGTACTGGGTTATTTGGCCAATCCATTTTCCATAGTGTTCCCGTCCTTTTGCAGCATCCACTGAAAATTTAAACGCAAGCAAAGAGTTTCAATTAATTGTTGAATGATTTTGAGTGAAGTCATTCATAAAGTGTACAAAATAACTTGTTACAGTATTGAAGTGCTCCATCATGTACGCTTGAACACAGAAGAATATTTAGTATGTCACAGCAGTTGCATAAATAATGCTGACTAAGTTGCTGAAGATGATGCAAATGGGACTTGTCATCTCAAAAGACCTGCTCCCCTCTTATCATATATTTTATCGATTCTTGCCAGAAAACGGTAAAACGTTAGCATCTTTTGGTAAGATGATCATCGAGACACAGTCGATGATTATGTTAATAGTGACATTGTATGGAAAACACAGGAGCAACACATCTCAACTCATTTCCCATTTACGCGTGTGGGAAGTGCTTATATTTGATGCAGCATTTGGATGGGACAAGAAGTTAGTGGGAAGAAATTGCATTATGTATTCCAAAGAGTAAACTAATATAATAATCAATGAGTTGACTGTGTTTGTGATCTGTGTGCAGCCAATAAACTTCCATGAACAGGAACGTTCACTCTCATGATCATGTCAATGAATTTAAACGCAGTTGAGCAGAATTAAGAGGAACTGATGATGATGTTGCATCGCTGTTTGCAGTTTCCCGGTTTCATTGTTAAACGGATAAGTTAGCCAGAATATGCGTCCTTTCATGGTATTTCAG
>VICI01004129.1:0-11599 GCA_019593645.1 Akabosia matsudoensis
GCTGCATCCTTTGTTCGATTGAGCTGAAATTTTAAAATCGTATTACAACTTTTTGTTCTATTTATTGGTATTGAATTTGGGCCCTTAACAACAAGCCGTTCTCAGGTTCTCGAAGGTTCCTGAAAGTAGACACACCCGTATATAGACTTTATACTCACACTTTTGTACTCGAAGCCAGTGTAGACGTATGGCTAGACGAACAAACAAAGTATGTAAGGTCAGGGTATCAAATCTCGGCGGCGATCTTGTTTTTGTTTTTTCAATGAACAATTGTTTTGTCTACGTGGATTATTAGGCATTGCAGAATGCAATAGGCTGCTGCGCATACATTGACAAATTTCTGTTTTCTTCTTCTTCAACATCTTTTGTTCGATTCAGCTGAAATTTTGCATTCGTATTACAACTTTTGGTCTTCTATGGAACCCCCAATTTTGGGCCCTTAACAACAAGCCGTTCTCAGGTTCTCGAAGCTGCCCGAAAGTAGACACACCACTATCTAGTGTATATACCCGAGCCTTTCGTAAATGCAGTACATGTGGACGAGTGGATAGAGTAACGCACTACGGTACGTTGAATTAAGGTTCGACTCTCTCTCAGCAAGACACTTTTTTTCTTTTAGTTTGTTTTTTTTGTCATTTTTTCTTTTCTTCATATTGTTTCATTTTTTCATTTTGGATTGTTAAATAATTCTGTTCTGTCTGACTGTTCTGTCTACGTAGATTTTTTTAAACATTTTTTTTCTTCTGCAAAGTTTGTATTCGGAAACGTTGACATCGGATCAGATGGAACGTGTGGAAAAAAATTTGAATATTAAAATCTCTTTAGATTCAACTGCGTAGAAATCCCATTACTGTAACCAACAACCATGTTCGACGAACACATGAAGCTGTGTTCCACAGTAAGTCTTGGAAACATCGGGCATCTTAGTATTACTGATTTCAAAAACACATAATGCAGACAATTTCCCAATTAAAAAATATAACAGACAACAACTAGCTACCATGTAGTAAAACAACTAGCCGACTGTCTTCCAGGGATGTAAAAGTTCACATGTAATGCAGATAAATTTATCCTGTTTCGTTCCTTAAAATCAGATGTACTGTATTATTTTCCACAATTATTATGTATTTATAATCATAGATTAAAGGAAAAAAAACTACATAGTAAAGATTGCTGATGCAAGGCAAATGAAGGTGACTTGATATGAGCAGGGCGGACAAATACATTGGCTGACCAGTGTACCAATCAGAAATAGGGTGGCAAATTTGAACATTCGTAGGTAAATTAAAAATGTAAACAAACTCTTGGTAAAGGAGTGTAAAATATTCTTGTTTTCGTTGTCACAAAAACACAAAGACGCTGTATGACTGTTTTCGACACATGGTTAATTAAGTTTATAATCCATACGAACATTATGTTTCAGTTTAGAGCAATTAAAAAACAATTTTAGGCTGATTGTTTCACATGTCCAGATCAGCTGTTCCCTTTGATTTGAGGTAAGTGATGATGTTGATGATCATCATCACCAGTCACGTGACACGATCCGTTTTGAGACTCATTGCTTCTGATTGGTTGATTTTTGAGACTATCGTGTCACCCGTTTTTGGCTTGGATCAGCAATCTTTACTATATGTGATTTTTTTTCCTTTTATCTATGATTTATAATAATAATCATTTACTTCTTCGAAAGTCCGTGATAACATTCTCTCCGTTACGAGCGTTTTATGAACGTTCTATGTTGTACGTACGAGAATACTTGTTGTCTCTGAACAACCAGACAGCGTCATTACATTAGGATGTTTCATTAATTCAGAAATGTCTTGATTCCGTATCATTTCAATATATTTAAGTGTCATGTACCCTTTCAACACACTGTTCAGTGTATTACGAAATTCAACTTGTCCTTGCTGTCGCATTATTTGCGTAAGTTCAAAAAGTCGAAAGTTACAACACATGGGATTACGAATTCCAATAGAGGTCATGAAGGCAAAATATTTTCTGCCGCCGGGAATGGGTGGAAGATGTCTGTCAAATACAATTCTAACATTAGCTATTAAATATCAGTTAAAAATCTTCTACGTAGAAGTCACGTGCCCTAATGTTCAACCACTAAAACGGAAATCCACCTAAGTTCTCCTCGGATTAGAATAATTCCCGCAGTCGATGGTCAATTTGTTCTAGTTGCCGATAGCTTATCGTGCTGATTTCATCAATAATAGTAATAAGCAATTTCAAACTAGCCAGTTTCACCCGTTATGTATTGAAAACACCGTCGTTGGGTTTTCAAGGGGCCCTTTCATTATTCGGCGGGAGTCGAAATGTTTGTCATTGGGTTTTATGTGGTATTTTAACAAAGCAATGCCTCTTTCAACGTTGCAACGGTTTATTTTTCAAACATTTTCTTTTCTTTTTTTACATTTTATTTTCAGATTTGCGTTCAGCTTCGTCTTTACATCAGCAGTTTAACAGTTTTTATTTATTAATCTGCTCAAATTGGCTTTTGAGTGAAAATTTTACGAAACCGTTCAATTAAATTAAGAGGGTATTTCTATTTCTCATTTCCTCGTATTTCATCCTGCCACGCCACTAATTCCAGTATTCGTTTCAGGTTGGAATAGAATGCATTGTTGTAGCAGGCCAAGTACTCACCACTCAGAATACACAAATAGTCTGGAATGGGATTCACAAAATAAATTAATCCGGATTAACGCGATCTTAATCTGATCGCGATTCTGAGACAGAAAATTAAACTAAATCCAAATTTTTTTGATCTAATCCCTAATCCACACGTGCTTTAATCTCAGTTTGTGAATACGGATTGTAATCCGTATTCACAAATGGGATTTGGTAAAAAAAATAAGCCTAAATCTCAATCTTGGTAGAGAGCAAGATTAGAGTGGGTTTAGCGGCAAATTCTTCACATTTTGACTGAGTGAAGCGTCCGATCAACTATCAGCTTAGTTACGGCGATAAATCAGTCACAGCAAGCTGACAATGGCCATTCCACTCTTACGTTGTGAGAAAAAAATTAAACCGAGAGCACTTCTTGAGAAGTTTAGTGATTTTGAAATACGTCAATCATGTGGCATTCCATTGCATGTAATGAGAGAAATCGTTGAGTTGTACGAGCCAATCAGTGGAGAAACCGCAGGGCGCAATCCCATTGGAAACGAAAGTTCTTACATTCTTTGACGCTCTCAGGTAAGGATCCTTCCAGAGAATTTGTGGGAAAGGCCAAGGAATTTCACAACCATCCGCCTCACGTATTGTAGAAGCTTGCACAAACCAAACCTTGGCGTTTGCCCGTAAAATTATCGATTTTCCGACAACAATTGAAGGCCAAAATTTCGTGAAGCAAAGATTTTATGACGTTGGAAGAATCCCAGGAATTATAGGAGTAGTTGACGGCACACACGTTGCCATACAAGCACCAAAAGAGAACGAACCGGCTTACGTTAACCGGAAGTTTTACCACTCCATTAACTGTCAAGTCGTTGCAGACAGAACATATAAAATATTTGACATTGTGGCTAAGTGGCCGGGGAGCACACACGACGCCTACATCTGGAGGGAGAGCAGCGTGAGAGATCGATTGTATAGTGGAGAGTTGGGGGATTCCATAATAATCGGTAAGTATAGTTGTAACTACTGGGAGTGTTCTAACTTATACTGAAAGATAGTAACTATAATATTCGTAGTTTAAAACTTCCCAAATAATTTTTTAGGTGATCAAGGTTACGGTGTTGAGCAACGATTGAAAGTACCTCTCAGAGGCCAGCTGACAGTGGAGGAGGAGGCATACAACAAGCAGTTTTGTAAAACTAGATCAATAGTGGAACGCGCAATCGGTAACTGGAAGTGTCGATTCAGATCTATGCACGGGTAAGTTGAGTTAAGGCATTAGAACGTAGTCAAAACCAACTAATTCGTGAATAATGAACTGGTTTAAAACAAGCCAGCTGACAGTGGAGGAGGAGGCATACAACAAGCAGTTTTGTAAAACTAGATCAATAGTGGAACGCGCAATCGGTAACTGGAAGTGTCGATGAAGATCTATGCACGGGTAAGTTGAGGTAAGGCATTAGAACGTTGTCAAAACCAACTAATTCGTGAATAATGAACTGATTTAAAATATTTAACAGAACTGGGGGAAATCTCTGTTACGACGTAGGCAAGGTTTGCAAATTGATTGTTAGTAGCGTTGTTCTACACAACATTCTTGTCAACAAAGGTGTTCCACTATCCGAAGAAGATAGGAGATACTATAGGGAATACTATCTACCCACTAGACAACAAGAGGCCGACTTAAACAATGGAGTCTAACATGGGCGACAGTGATAGAGAGGGAAAAGCGCGGAGCGGTAATTTTACTGAAGAAGAGGAGGTTGCTTTGGCAAACGCAGTGAAAAGCAGATGTGACATTTTATTCGGCAAACATGACTCTGGCAAAGTATCAAATGTAACAAAAAACAAAGCGTGGGCGGAGGTGTTATCACTTGTGAATGCAGTTGGGGGCAAGAATCGAACATTTGAAGCAGATCCAGACAAAGCACAAGAACATCAAAGCTAACGCCAAGAAAAAATTAGCAGCCAACAAGAGATCGGTCCGACAAACCGGAGGTGGCCCAGCTGTAATCATTCAGTTAAGTCGAGGGGAAGAAGCGATTGGGGAGACCATTCCGGCCGTATCATTGTCTGGAATTCCGGGGGGAATAGATTTGCATGATACATGTAAGTGGTTTTGACTTCATACCTCATAGAGCCTTAACTCACTTTAGATATCTACATTTTGCATTTTTAACAGTTTCCGCAGTTCCTAAAAATTCTAATGATGTGTCCTCGATTCCCGGTTCAATTATTGGTGAGTGGTTTTGACTTACGAATAGCCGTAACTCACTCTTGTTTGATTGCTTTGTAATATATTTGTAAATCAATTCCAGCAACGTTCAAACCTTCTCTCGAGCTGCTCCACCCTAATGGTTGCAATCTTACTAACGACGAATTTGGAATGGTTTTGACTTACGAATAGCCGTAACTCACTCTTGTTTGATTGCTTTGTAATATATTTGTAAATCAATTCCAGCAACGTTAAAACCTTCTCTCGAGCTGCTCCACCCTAATGGTTGCAATCTTACTAACGACGAATTTGGAGGATTGACTAGTGAAGATGAGGAGCGTCAACAGGGGCCATCTCACACCCAAACAGTTTCTTCAGTCGAATCGCGTGTTACAAAACGACGTCGTCCAAAAACACCTTCAGGAAGAGGAGGCAACACTGAAAGCTGTGAGAATGAGACGCAAACACAACAGCAGGTCAAAGCAAGTAAAAAATTGGCGAACGATTTCGAAAAATTCTACAATCAGTACAAGGAAGACAAGGAAAAGGAACTCAGTTTAATGGAGAGATTGGTCACAGCTGTAGAAAAAGTTGCAGAAAATATTTCGAAAGAGTAAGAGTTAAAACTGGCTAAACAAGTTACAACCTTACATCTTATTAGCATCATTATCCTTAAACAAAGCAAACTCAGATAAATGAATGATTACAGATTTGTTAGAACGGTAAATACACATAGAAAAGTTCGTGTAATTGAAACGTGGTTCGTTTGTTTGTATTACAACATTAAACAACGATTAAAGCTCGCTCAAAAACAGACCAGTTAAGTGTGTAAAACAACAATTTATTAGTAAACAACAACAACAAATTAACGAGTGTACCTCTTACAATAGTCACATTTACAGTTCCTAACAAAACTGTCGGTTGGTTTACAATAGTACTTGCCCTGCTTAGCCATCTTCTTGAGTCGTGGCACGGAAGAGAAATCCACCTTTTCTACATTTCCTTGCACAGCTGGATTTCCATGATCCAGTTTGAAAGGTATGTAGCCTTCCATGAAAATCTTCATTGTGTTCCGAGCATCTTCAACGGCATCATGCAGGCTAAATTGGCAGTCTTCTTTAAAGTAATAAAAGTACATATCGCGTAGAGACATGGGAAGCGTTCCATCAACCTTGAATGGATCCGGATCAGGTCGACGGTGAAACGATTGAAGATCGAAATGCGCGGCATAACTTGACTCGTCAACACCAACACTTTTTAAATCAGTATCCCCTGAAACTGTAACTATAAGTGAGTCAGCCATACTTGTCTTTATCGCTGCACTCACATTCGTAAATGTCTCGCCATTCTGCAAGTCGTACTTCCGAATTCCATTAACTGCGACCATCTCCGGATCGGTGTTGAATGTACCGGGTTTGTGGTAGATATCCTTACGTAAGACGACATTGTAGTCTTGATTGACAACTCCAACTTTCGCCGCTTTTTGAACATGTCCTATTGTTTTGTTCCCCACAGCCACAAACTCAACATCAAAAGAGAGAAATTTTTTTTCGGAAAAAGCTTCCCACCACGGAGTAGGTCGTAACTCAGCAGCAGGGAGTGGTTGTAACTGAGCTAAATTAACTCGTTCTAACTCATCTCCCTGTGCTGGTTGTAACTCTGCTCCGTGGCGGGCCTTCTTATGATCCATCCCAAGAAATTCCAGTCCATCCCCGCTTTCTGTTCCTCGGCTTTGTTCTTTGATGACCAAGGATGTTTTTAAACTTGCTGATCTCCTCCAATCCTAAGCTGTCACTCAACGTCTTCAAGAGATCCAACTTTTCCACAGATGCTGCGTAGGAGAACCAATTGATGACTTCTTCGATTGCAGCGACGTTGCGGACGGCGACGTGATCCATATTGGAGCAGCTGTAACTACAAATAGGTTACACGATCAATAAGACCGAAATACGAACGGGCAATTAGCTTAAGTAGTAGAGTAGGTTCAGTTGTGGAGAGTAGCTACGAGTAACTTACTTTTGTAAGCGAAAAGAGTGAAATCCACAACAGTGGGGAAACTGGGAGGAAGTAGAGTGAGTATCCCTTAGCGGAGAAAATGAAGCTTCTTCTCAGGAGTACCTACATTTAAAAAAACACCGAAAAACGAACGGGCGATTAGCCTTAGTAGTGAAGTAGGAATGTTGTGGAGAGTAGCGGTTAGTAGCTTACTGTGTAAGTGAAAACCGTGAAATCCACGCGTAGAGGAAACTGGGAAGAGTGGAGGGAGTAGTCTTTACCGACGAAACCGAAGCTTCTTCTCAGGAGTACCTACATTTAAAAAAAACACCGAAACACGAACGGGCGATTAGCCTTAGTAGTGAAGTAGGAATGTTGTGGAGAGTAGCGGTTAGTAGCTTACTTTGTAAGTGAAAACCGTGAAATCCACGTGTAGAGCAAACTGGGAAGAGTGGAGGGAGTGGAAGAAGAAACGATACACGCACGCAGAGAGGTAAAGCGAAGCATTCAACATGCTTGCTTCTTCCTCTCCGCGGGCGTGTACCACATTGCCCCTACCATTAAGCGTGACAGATCCGGATTAACCTTAAACTAATCCTGATCTGATCGCATTTTCCATCTCTGAATAGCTTCACTAATCAGGATTAAGGAGCGATCAGATCAGGATTTACTGATCCGGATTAGCCACTTTTTTTGTGAATCCCATTCCAAGAGCACCAGAATCAAGGAAGCCCAAGAAATGATCACATTACCTTCGGTACTTTCATAAATACGTTTTACTTACGTATGTGTGAAATCGGTGTTATTAATGCCTGTACACTTCCTCTTACATTGCAGTGGTTTACTTAGGAAGCATATAATGTATGGACACACGACACTACATGATCGGCACTATACGAAGTTCGCAGAAGGAATTATGTATCAAGTAAAAGCAGCGTCAGTCAAGCACATAAATTCAATGAATGATGAAAAGGATGGAAGGGAAGGTTTATGTATAATCATGAAACGAATGTGATATAATTGTGTATTTGTTTCTATTCAGATGTCTACTATCTTTGATGTGGGGAGCTTTTTTATGATTCCAGCAAAGCCCACTCTACAAGAAATTTACAAGAAATATTACATAGCTGCTGAAGACAGATATGAACAGAACTCAGACGTCAGATTTTAAAATTAAATTAGAATAAATTGTCCAGTACCTCACGGACTCCAGTAAGAAGGGATGCACATTGCAATCATTTAAAAAACGTACACGATAAGCGAAAGCGCACTAAATCAATCACGGCTAGTGAAAAGCTGCAAAAACGACTTTCAGCAATACGTCGGTACCAGAAAAAATTTAATCACTTAACAAGTCAGGGGATAGTGAATATGCAGGTGAAAGGGTATCAAAAAAAGTAAAAATAGCTAATCCCCCTTTCCCGTTGTACTTGCGGCGGCTTGAAAAATGTAGCGGCTAAGGATTCGTCAACTTGTTCTTAGAAATATGTTGTCAAGAATTTTTGTAACTGATATTTTCGATAAAAAAATAATAAAATATACAGATTTTCCCGCCGGAATTTCGAATTCAAATAAACTGTATGATTAATTATTGATGCTTACATTTTAAATAGGAGAAACTTCGTTGTAATTTCCATGAGCCTGCCCCTTAAACAACTTCCACTTGAATAAACTATTACATGTTTTTCCATCGTTCTCAACTTTGTCCCAAACTTTTTTTGAGCTAGAAAACTGGTTTGAAATTCATTCATTCTTTATCTTTCGATTCTATTAGTCACAAAATGAAAATTAAATTTGAAGAAAGCAAGTAGGATTTAATCCATGACGATTATGGTCATCGAAAAAAATCAATACTTACTTTCCCTTATAAAATCACTAATTCTTCAAAGCTCTTCTGCATCTCGAACCTTGAGCATACGATTTGCCCGACGAAATACATCCCCGAATCTAAAAAAATTCCCAGATTCATCCTCGCATTTCCTTTCCTGGATAGTGCACCGTACAAGATATCCAACGATGCCTGAAACCAAACAGAATTCAAAGTTACTAAAACTTTCTTACAAAACTTGAGGAGAACAAAGAGAAGAACTTTTCAAACCTTAGACATCGGAATGCCCCCTAGGGCGTCTCCATATTTTAAAACTAACTAGTTCATCCATCCACCTCAACGCATGAATCTCTCGGAAGACTTTTGTTTTCACTATTCCTGGACAAAGGGAGTACGCCGATATTCCAGTTCCTTCTAATTTCCGTGCTAGTTCGTTAGTAAAAAGGGCACTAGCTGATTTGGAATTTTTGTATGGCAATGTCGACATTCCTGCAAATAGAGTCGGATTATTAAAGGTTTCCATCATCAAGTCAACCAATTTCAAATAGCTGGTAAGCAAGCATGTTGACGATAGAGTGACAACTCTACTGGGTATTTCGGAAGTAATTGACCAAGACCAATAAGTTTGACTAGTTCTATTAAAGTATCAAGTTTACTTTATACTGACGCATGAAAACATTGCAAAACGTGTTCAGTTTACGAGTATCTTTCGTGCTGGAAAAATCTAGAGCAACCAAACCAAAAATTTAATTTATTGTACATTTTTACAGATGTTTAGACTTTGGGCTTATTGGTATTCTGTTCCAGCTTCAAAATCCGAATAATAATTGAGATTATTGTCACAATTCAATTCCTCTAAAGATATGTTACATGAGGTGACACAAAATTGTATTATGTTAACTACATATACTTATTACACTTATAGTATTAAAGTTAGGTGGGTTATTTACATCAAATATTTGTGATTTGATGATAACTTCATACCCATTTCTGAGAAGTTAGCTCTGCTATTCCATCATAAAGAGATATATCACATTCATTTTCCATAAGTACTTCTTTTTCAATAATTTAATTTTTTTTTTGAATGAACAATGAAAAAAAGGGAACGTTAGGTTTGTTCCAAAAAGATTGTCAAAATTCAGTGGAAAAAGGATCATCGCACTTTCAGTTCAGAAACGCATTCAAACGTGTTGTTGGGTTTATAAGAAATCATGCGTGCTGTAATTGGTGCTTCAATACAACCTTTTACTTCGTAGTGCATAAATATATTCATCATGTGTTAATGTTTCTGTCGCCGGAAGTCAGTTTTTTTACTCAGTACGTTACAAGCAGGGTTATTAAGAAATCCAAAGTTTTATCGAAGAATTGTTGGAAAGTGTTTTTGTTCACGGTGAAAAATGGGTACGCGGATTGAACATTCAAATCATCATAAGTCAGAAATGCCCGATGAAGAAGTGACTTTCTACTTAATGTTCGCAAACCTTTGCTCCTAAAGATTTGCACTTTCTCCACCATATCTCCAAGCAGTTTGGACTCCAAGTAGATCACCGAGATTGGTACAAAAACTGAACACACCGCCATAGTTGCGACCATGATGTCTTGGCCAAATAACAAATCTGTTGATTTAATACAAGCATACGCAGACATAATACATACGACCATGCATATTACAAAGTGTTGCGAAACGACAATCGTCTCAAGGACCTCATTAAGCATCCTATTCAGAATTTGAACCATCCTGTACATTTGAATGTATTTTGTTTCACTCGTGGAAACAAATCCAACCGTTTCGACTTTACTTCCGGCTTTGGTTAGAGTTAATGCGATGAAGTAATTATGTACGAAGATGTAGTAGTAGAGAAAAGGGTACAGAATTTTGATCAGCGAATTACTTGCGATGCAAATCAGCAACCCCAATGGACAAAATAGAGGTATGAAGGATGTGCTCAGAGTTATCTCGACTTCAAACCAATCTAAGATAAGCACATGAGTAGGTTCAAAGCCAAACGATAGGCAAGCAGGAAAAAACAGCGGGATTACTAGGGAAATCCCGCACGCAAACCAGGCTAAGAACTCGCCAGAAGTATATCCCAAAGAAGGTTTCAAGGGACCCTTCAACATTCCCTCCACTTGAAAGTTTGCTCCAAGTATTTGATTGATTAGGTGCAGCCATGTTTCATCTTCCAGTTTTATGTATAGGGCGAGAGTGAGTAGTTGGTAAATGATCGCAATTTCGGCGATTGTCAAAGAGATTACTAGGAACGATGAAGAGTCGCTTGAGTTGTCATCGGGATAGAAAAATTTCAAGGTTAGATCTACCGCTAACGCCAAAGGATGTACCAACCCTGCAACAAGAACAAGCCACTGGTTCCATTGAAGAAAGATGTTCGCTGGTTTAAAACGTCGGGACTTACTATCCCAGTAATACTGACTACAACAGCAAAGTACTGAAATTGATATGCGAAACGCCGAAAGATTTATAACGCGATTGCTAATCATTGTATGTCAGGCAAACGAATGAGTGAAAGGGAGAATCGTTCAAAATCAAATTTGAATCCTTAAGGCAATTCCTTCCAAGTTAGGCAGGTAGACATGTTTACTTTACGCTGCGTTGTAACAGTGAGAAACACGGAAAATAGATGCACCCGGAAGTAATTATTTGGCTCAACCTGGAACAATTTTGTTTAGTCTGTTTTGTTTTCACAAACAGCTAAGTTGCAAGAATTTACCAACACAACCTTTGTATAACAACGGTATTTTGATTTCTAAATTAGGATTTCTGTGCCGGTTACATGGTCGAAAATACAGTCAAATCTGTCTAATAAAGGTAGCTCTAACAAAGGCTTTCCCTATTAAAGGCGAATTTTTTGTCGCCCGGATTTTTAGATAGGGAATTGCATGTAAAACTCTGGTCTATAAAAGGGTGCCCTATAAGAGGC
>VICI01004130.1:0-11597 GCA_019593645.1 Akabosia matsudoensis
TTTCAATCTGTATACACGACACAACTGATTGTCCACGACAAAAGGCGAACAAAAGTCTTACAAATTACTTCAGCATTCGTTCGAAGAAGTCTCTGATAAACAACATGAACGAGGTTTTTGGGTTTTAACAGGGACTTGAATTTTGTTATACCCTTCAGCCAACTTACTACTTTATTATGTTCTAGTCAATTTAACGTTACACGTAATGGTTTTAATGTAATCGCTTTCAATCCAATTGCAAATTGCAACTGAAGCAACCCCACTGTTTCCTCTAGAGCCTATATGGAAGTATTTTCTCTGAACTTGGAACAAAGTTTGCCCCGATTCTACAATCACTAAACAAATAATCTAGGAAAAATACACAATCTTTTCTAGGTGCAGGGCACACATGACTGAAGATTGCGATGAGAAAGTCGCGACTCCAAACTCTAATACAGTCTAACAATGAAAGTTAGCATGTATCAGAACATGTTTTTAAACTCAGCAACCCATTTCAAAAGTTTTCATTTTTTCAACGATTCAAAGCAAATATAAATATAGCGCGCAAAGTGCACCCTATTGTGGTATCTTGGCAAATGTAAACCTTTAATGGAACCAGAAGAGTATATACTTTACGGACGTTCCACCTTTTTTATTATTATTTTTTTCCTGTACTATGTTCCTGGTTATATGTACCGTAAAATTACATGCAGCTATTGAAATTATCCTTCTTTTCAAAGTAAACTTCGGAAAAAGATAGTAAAAAAGCTGGATAAAGATGAGGTGAAATAAACATCCCAGTGCTATTATCCCTGAATCACAGAGGATTTTCACGGGTGTGTACTTTATCGCTAGATAAAAATGTAGACAATTGAGTGTTTTTGTGTCGGCACTGTTGGGTTTTTATAGTATTTTCCCGATTTTATGATCTATGACGGTTTCCTAACTTTCCCGAGTTTGAGCCGTATCGCTTTTGGGGAAACTTGTCACCTTCGTTCATCGTTTGTAAGGAAAACAGTTAATGATGCTTTCCTTTATTTTCGCTGCGTAGGTTTTCGTTTCAAAAAAATAATTTGCAAATGTCCCCTGTAGAGTATAAGTATTAGAACACGGGCTTTAGTTAGTCCCACATCAACAGTGTATGCCTACTAATGATGGCAGTCAAAGGTTTGCATAGTATAAAAAATCCTCGAAGATGAAATTTTTTTACCTGTGAGTTTGTTGTAATTTGTCCGTAAGTATCTCCAGATTTTGGGTCAACTTGTACTCGGCTTCAAACTGTTCGCTAAGCAAGACAAGGTCTCGGGTTGCATCATGTAACGGAATATCGCTGATGTACAGTCCTCGCCTTAGGAACAGAAAGAGAAAAAAACTCATTATCTCAGTCCCAAACGTGGAAAAAAAATATTCTACGTATGCAATTATAGAGTTTTTTCCACTGACAAGAGTGAAAGCAACCTAGTACACATACTGATTGAACAGTTTGTCAAACTCACTTTGTCAAATCGTCGAGGTTCATTACAGAAGGTGAACAGAGAAAGAGCATGCTGTCCGTCTCTGGGATGTACAGCATTTCACCCTTGCAAAACAACGAAAAATATCACATCAGGTTCGTTTACGTCTAACTTTATAATTAATAGCATTAACGTGTGCCAATTTCGCGGTCTCTAGTATATCCACATCCAGTCAAACCGTTTCACCACAACCCTAGATGGTGACAGCATGGGTGACCACGGACTTGGCAAGGGGCAGGGATTCACCAGCTGGAGCTACTTTTGCACCCAATCAGATAAGGAAAAATACTCGTAAACCTGTTCGACAGAGCGGTGACGGGTTGTGGAGTGATGTGATGCGACAAAATGCCTCTTTCAATTGCTCTTGCAAAGTCGGGTGGAGGCAAACAAACAATTTTGGTGATGCATGCAAAAGAAGCTAATTTAGTGGAGATGTCTAGAAAAGATTTCAATTTGATGCTTTACCTTCAATCTCATTCTTGAATGATCAGCATTTATTACATCCGGAGTGAGAAACTCTGCAGCGATAAGTGGTTTTCTGGTTCTTAGTACGTAAATTGTGTTGATGTGAGACAGCACGTGGGCAAATGTGAATTCCATATGCGGGCGGACCTGAATTCAAGGATACCACAAGAAATAAAAAAGTATTTGCCATTTGTAAACAGTAAACTTTCAACTTCAAAGTTCTTATGGCGAAAGCTTCTTTCACACTTTTACAATTTATGAAAGTGTTATGAGCTTAGTTACAAGAAGGTGAAGCATTATTGACGGATTCAAACTTCTTACCATATCAAGTATGTCAGTTAGGCGGCACCCTCTTGTTGTTTCTGGAATAACCCGAGCGATCGCCGACCCAACTTGTCGGATTATCAAGTTTCGGTCAAACAGTAAATGAAAGGGAAATGCCTTCGAAAACGTCTCAGGGCTTATTCTTGGCTCTGTAAAGTATTCCGTCAACATAATATTAATTTTGTGATGTTTGGAATGGGAATTCTCGATCAATTAAATTGGATAGCATCACGACAGACGTAAAAATCTATTCTACATACATAACATGTTCAGCAAAGCAAATTTGCGCATAAAATGAATTCCAAACAAAAGGACTCATAGATTCGCCAATACGAAGCGGTTGTCTCAGGAGAAAGTACATATCATTTTACTAACTTTCGACTGTACTCTTTGCCATAAAATGATTTTATGCATCGATCCCCTCCCTAGTTTGGAATGTTCCGAAATATAGTCCTGGAGTTGAAATAAAAAAAGACAGGTACGTATGCTTTCGCCACTTGTATAGGCTAAGTTCGTGTACGAGTTGATTAGAAAAGTAATTGGCGACAGTGAAATGCTTATCATAAAATAAAATGACGAATGATATGGCTTTTATGATTTCAAAATAGAATCACCTTTGCATTTATTATACCTTACGCAGTCTCCTTTCCCATGCCTATAAAAACTTATGCCACGATTTGGTACTCGTAGAAAACGTATAAAAGGCGTAATTTCATGGCCTACAAACACATTCGCCTTCCAAGGGCAATCATAATGGAACTCATTTCAAAAGGCTCATTTGAACTTCTCTTTTCGACATATCAAAGACCAAAAGCATCCAACATGCCTGCACACAACCCATAGATTCCATCAGAAAAATGGTTGAAGGGAACAAAAGATGAATCTTTGAAAAACGGAAAAGCAATTGACTCACAGATGCGGATGACATGAAGAGGATACGAAAACAGGAACGCGTGGATTCGTTATAATGATTTTAGTGTAAAGCTAAGAAAAATATGTGCTTCTTTTACGAAGTAGGTGCAAATGTTCAGACCATAAACATTAAATACAAATAATGATTTGTGACCAGATATCACTGACAAAGAAGAAGCTGCTTGTCGATGTACTTAAGAAAGCCATTTATTTTTTGACTTCTTCTGCAAGCTCGTCCAATAACCAATAAAATATGGGCAGAGGCGTCCACACCTCGTTGTCAAAATAATGAATGGTGATCCCATAAACTACGTTCATATTATTTACTCGCTAACGAGAGTATGATTACGGTTGTAAATACTCCTTAACCAGCGTTCCCCCATTATGATTTGTGATAAAGAATGCAATAAAGCTTGAGCTTTTCGAGAGGGGGAACATGCGAAAAAAATTAAATATAACATAAGACAAAAAAACTCTTAGTCGTTTGGGCAAAGTTGAAGGGTGATTTCGCTTGAGTTATGATTTCGGTTGGGAAAGTAGAAAAGTTTTGGAGTGAAAAAAGTTCCCGTGCGAGAGAAATGAGAAGGTACTTTTAGATGTCTACTACGACACTAACATGTAACTTATCTCTAGGTTCCACTATTGCACTGCAAAGTGCATAATTAAGTAAAGCGAATCAGTAATTTTTCCCTGGCTGGTGACTAACTTGATTTGACTGCTACAAGTTTGTTGCGTATTGTGCGTTGAGATACATGTAATAAATTAGTAGATTTAATAATTTTTTACATTTATTAGAGACGGAACCCCCATTAAAATATCGGCAAAGTTCTAAAAAGCTGTTAAGTCCTGTACTTCCCGGAACGATTCAGCGCTCGCGAGCGTATAGCGATGAGCGGACTACAGACAAGTTTTGAAAAACTTTTCTCGAGTTTCGTGACTTGAGCATATTTTAGATACGCATCGTGTGCGATGTACAGTTTTTACTGTCCTTTTACGGTTGACTAGAAACATCCTGTGTACATTTTCCAATGCTGGCATTTCAAGTTTTACTTTTCATTGACAAAACAAATTTTTAACACACAACGATGTTATTCGATGCGTGAAATGTTCCCAATTTGTACATGTACAAATACACATGTATGTGTATTTGTATCATACAGCTGCTCTATTTTAATTTACTCTATACGTATAGCATAACTTGATCTCCTTGTACGGTATTAATTTTCGTCGTTCCATTCTGTATTAATTTGACTTCAGTCGCACCATATAGCATGTTTGTTACAGAATATTGCATCAGGATCAGGATATTTGATGAGCTGAAATTTTATGTTTGATGAATTGATCATTTCACCTCCGGAAAATGCAGACCAAACTAGGCATGTCATGTCCTTATTTTGAAATAGCTGATTGCTTTCTCTCAACATTACGTTGTTCATTTTTTTTGTTCCAGGGTGTTTTAGAGAGGTGATAGGCGTTTTGCAAAGGAATGTATGTAACATAATAGCTTTGATGGCTTCGCTGTCGGGGACTGTGTTTATACAATTGAACAACACTCTTGAACAAACAAGCTACGGAGTGTTCCCTGACATGATTGTGAAAGGTTCACATCATCATAATTAAATGAAAAGTGATCAAAAGCTAGCTATACGTGCCAATATAATACGGTCTATAATACATCGACAATAATTTCATTTTAAGCGCACAGTTACCTTGTGAGAGGAAGGGAAAGTTAGACGAGGTGAAAGCATCGGCCGAAATGCCCATCATTTCATTCTGACTTTTGACAGTTTTTTTTCTCTGTGATGAGAAACTGGACATGGTCAGCACCCGTTTCGGATTTATTTTGAACCACACTCACTTCCACGTCCGTCCCATGTAGTTTACTGGCCACCGTCTAACTCAAAAAAAAATTCTATAAATTTGCCTATATGAGAACAGGTACGTTGTATAGCTATATGCACTACAGGTTTAGGAGTAACCATAACAATATATTATATCAACCTTCAATCCATCTGCATTATTCATACATGTAACCCAGTTGCAATATAGATTCATTCATGTGTCCTATTATAATGTAAAGTTCAGTACCAGTATGCGGGGAAGTGTTTACGCAGGGGATTTGACTACTATAGTACGGTTTGAATGTAAAACTTTCGTATCAAATCTTACGAAAATCTCTCGACGGCCGCTATCATACCATCTCTACCAAGATAACAGGAGGGGCATGCATGGAGTAATCCTCAAGTATTTTATAGTGTAGCAATTGTTTAGAAGTTTCTATGTTTCCTACGCATGAGGCAGACAATGTAGAAGAAATTGATAATTGATAATTGATAATAGATGTTATCATGATTACTACATGGTTACAGTTTCTGATAGCATGAAGGAATCTTAAAAGACGTCACAAACATCTACACATCTAAAAAATTGCAACCAGCAAATTCTACCAGTCATCGTCAACTGGTCGATTGGAAAAAATTGCCTTGCCAACATTATAATCGCTATTACGAAGTTGTACTTTTCGTAACTGGCCGCGCGGTCAGCTTGCCTTCACATTCTCTCTGGACCGCCATACCGTTATACTTATTAGCCTTCGGATTTGACACAGATTGTAAGTTGCCTTGCATGATCAAATCAATTGCAGGTGGGAAGTTTCGAGAACTACCCCGAGTGATCATCTCATTCCAACATAGTGGCAGCTGGCATCCATTCAACTATACTTTTAATTTTCTACCTTCGAAACAACAACTAAAGGTATCTCAAACTTGCTTCTTCTTGAGATTATCTTGATTATTTTGCTTGGCAGAGCTAACGATTTGAGAAAGAAACAACATCAGAACAGATAGGTCGTCAATCTTACCTTAACGATGCCAATCACGATGTGCTCAAGTCCCGGTCTATCGGAATAGTAATGGAGAATCAATGCTCCATCCTCAGGACGAACTGTGCAACGAAAGGAGGGCGCCCGCATCCCTGGGTAGATTGTCGCCAAGTGATCGTGGAGGGCATCTAGATTCTGAGTTCAATCAGGCAAATATTACCAAATTGTTCATTTCGTTTGCCCTCATTTTTAGGCATTAAAAATATCCAAAATGCGAAGGACAGCTTAATTTGGACAACTTTGACGCATTATAATTGGCTGCACAGCTAAGGGAAATTATGAGCATATGAAATCAACAACGCCACATTATTCCTGTAGGTTACCCGGGCGTGCCGTACTTCCTTCTCTTATAGCCAGGGTTTCCAATGGTTTGGGCTCATAATAGCCGGGTTTCCATTTTAAGGAACGACTCACTTACAAATCCGAGTAATTTAAGATAGCTAACAAGCTTTAAAGCTGGTTAACAGTTTAAGGAAAATAACTTTTGTGGTTAGATTGAATTTTTTTTATGGCAAAATGTTTATGTTAACATCATGTCATTTACCATCAGAGCTAACTTATATGGGAGGGCTATAATAGGAAAATTTTCTGTACATGTTCATATCGTTCTTTATTCCAAATTAATGTCTTGGACAGTTTTAATGCGTAATAAGCCGCTTATTTTCAGCCTGTATGTTGTAGACCAAATAAATATGCCTTTCAGAAATTATTTTTAGCAAACGATCATGCAACTTCAAATATGTACGTTGAAGACTTTCTCTTCTACAAGTTAAGCCTCATCAAACATGATTCATGTGATAATATTCTTCGTTTGATGATTCAACGGGTACTATTTAATAAGCTTTCCATTTTTATTTCGCAGTATAATCTATAAATAACATTACCGATAATTCTTTGGCGATTTTAATCGTCTTTGAGTCCCAAAAACATGAGATGGGGCTATGCGATACTTCTAAAAAATAAAAGGAGCTAAGGTTTTGGTAGATTTTGAAGGAATCTAGAATTAATTGGGATGATGATGATAATGTGATGTGTTTGATATTGATACTTATTGTAGCCGTAAGTGTTTGGTATTACTGCAAAGTGCAGAAAATCCGTGGGAAGGCAGAGTCGACTGCGGACAATGGACATTATTTGCCATTTGCGCTATAAAAACGTATGAGGCTAAATTTACCTGTAGAAAATCCCGCGGAGTGGCACCAAGTACTTGAAGAATTCGGTCATAGCCAGATTCAACACAGAAGTCAAAGAACATCTTACCAAACAGCTCCAGAATGTTGTCAGCAGGAATTTCTGTTTTTTAGAAATGAAAAATTTACACTTTAAGTTTAAATAAATAAATAAATAGCCAACTATGTCAGTTTTTGAAAGAGCAAATGAATGAACACAATGTTTTTGCTTACTTAGTACTTTTTCCGCTGCCCCTACAATATTGTACGTCAACTCATCTTCATAAATTTGGCGAACTAGGAATTGGCCGTCCATTACGACATCGGCCTCTTTCCTGTTATTAAGTGAACCAGTACAAAAAATAAGCAAAAGTGCATTATCGAAATTTCCTAACATAAGGTACATAATACTGACAGAATGAGAAGCAGAACCATAGCCATGAATACTATGGACTAAACCAACAATTGTCTCTTAAGATGTTCATAATACTATCGATCTGAAGTACTAGCCTGTAAAGAGGGTCATGTATTGAGCATACATAAATTGTGATGGACTTGCAGTAACCTAATAAATATGATTTTATAATTGTGCTAGAGCGTTAATTGTTGAAAAATGATACAAATTTAAACCTGCATAACTTGCCGTAGGTTAATCACAGAAACAAAATTTCAAAACCCTCATAATGAACACTAACTCGTCTATAACTAGATATCCTTCAAGTATATGCTTATAATAGAATGCTATTACATGGGCAGTCTCACTTGACGTGGAAAACGTCCTAAAGAAACCTACGCTTCAAACATAAGTTTTCTCGCGACGACGATGGTGAAACGGCTATGTTCATGTAACGCTAAATACAATATAAAGGAAACTTTCTTAATTATAGTGTACTTTATACCTTTGTGATGCGTAATTACTTCATACTCAGTACCGTACTGTTATTATTGATACAAGCAGCGAGGACATTACGCGCCCGTTTTACCCTCTTTCAATTTTTAAAAAACTATGAATGGACATGAAAATCGTGCTAAATTGCCTTTTTTTCCACATTCACAGTGAGACGTGACCAATGTGTATGTTGCTATCTAATACTCGTAATTTTCTTTGAAGAAAGGCATGTTTCCAAACGCTGGACATTACAAATACATACCAAATTGATAGCAGTCACGGTCACAGGCATTGCATTTCTCCTTGATACGGGGTAGAGTCGGTAACGGCAATCATTTCTCTACTCTGCATTAGCTAAATGCATACACGACACGACACGAAAAAGCGTACAAACACTATATTTTTCCAATAAATCTTCATGTTTCCGGTGTCTCCTAGACTTTGATTCAAACGTAGTCAAGGGATACTTCTTTTCCCTCGCGAAGTCTTCCCAATTTTGTTTCCATTTCCGATATGCCAATGCGAATTATTGAGAATATGGTAACAAGATAGCAGCCAGTCTAACTAAAGGATATCAAAACCTATGCTCCCTTGTTTCCCATTATTTACAATTACCCATTCAAAATGTGAAATTTTCATAGGTGCTACTACGAATTTATGTATTGCTTGGAGTTAGCTCGAAGAGGCTCGTTTTTGCTGTAAAGCTTAGCGGCATTTTCTTATAGTTGTACTTAAATAACAGGTCTAATTTGCTTTTCAATTCTTGGAACTTCCGCATGATAATACGCTCTAGCGTACAATCGAGAGATTTTGGTCACGAAATGTTATTCCACCGTACCTCAAAGTTAATTGGATTCTCGAGAACACTTCAAACTAGAAATTTGTCTGGCATAGAAAGGCCAATAACTTCATGTGAATACGGGGACATGAACCATAAATATAATAGATGAAACCAATAAGTAAAACTGACGTAATGACTTGTAAAACTACATTAGTAATTTTATCCTGATTTTCACAAGTTATCTGGTTGAAATAATAACACAAGAAATAGTCTTGAGGTTCAAGTGGTGAAAATTTATAATATTAGTACGTACGTATGCTTTGAAAATGCTCTAGAATTTGATTGGGTACTCATGAAGTACACCAGCAATTAGGAGGAGTTCTAACAGGTGGCTGGTCAGAACGGTATAAGAATTGAAACGTGAGCTGAATTTTACTATAATTAATCCTAAATAAAGTATTTACATGCACTTCATCAATAGCATAGATATAGTGCATCCGGATATATGCTATTGGGCTCCTGGAATTGGTTAGGTAGAGATTGGGCTCCTGCATCCATATTCGTACGTCGAAGGAACGCAAATTTCATTGCATTACCTTGGAATTATCTCTGATTATCTTTCGGTACGCTGATTAGCTCAGGTTTATGGTAAACAAACAGCATTAAATGCACACTCTATGGTAGATTTAAAACGTAATAGGGAAAAGGGCACAGTAAAAGCGCACTTAGATATTTCTCCGGCGGAAATGATTTTAAAGTGGATGCTATTGATGCATAGAAGCTAAAGCAATTGAGTATCTTAAGGTTTCAAGGTTTACATCCAAGTAAGAGGAAAATATTTAAGGGAAATGAATTTGATATTTCTTTTCACTCACTAGGAAACTACGTGGGACTCCCATTCCCATGACTCTACCTGAGCGTAATTACAGATTCGTAAAAATTATTCTGCAAACAGAGTTTGACCCCTTGTGTAGCTTTCAAAATGACGCTCTCATACGCTGTGTGCCAATGGTAAGCGCAGGCTCTTGTACAAAACTTGGATGGTTTTTTACATGATTTTAATGATTGTTTTTCCAATCAGGTGACTGTACGCAATAGAACACCTCAATGCATAAAGCAAATGGAGAGAATATCAAAGCAATGTCGGGGATTTTCAGCTAAAAATTGGTAGTAGTTAAAAATTAAATTAATTAGCAAAAATTAAAACCACAATTCTAAAAGCATTATTTCGTGAGTGATTTGGGGAGTAGGCACCAAAAATAGACGCAAAAGCGTCCGTGAACTGTGAAGTTGGGGTCGCATGGGGTGATGTGGAACTTACCAAGGCCAAAACTAATGACAGGAGAAAGGTCAATATTCCGTAATAGCCGCAACTCATAAGATCTCCACTGATATAATACATGAGATGTTGGATGCGAAATGAAAATACCTAACTTCAACTGCCAACTGCAAAGAAAAGCAAAAAAATGTATTTTGAGAATATTGCAAAAGCAATACATGGCGCGCATGACAGCAAAACATTTTGGGAAGCCGTAAACAGTTACAGGAGGCGAAAAACAAACTTTCATACGGCGAAATAAGTCCAGAAACTTGGAGGGAACACTTCACAAATGTCTTTAAATTTCAGGGATGAACTAGATGGTGACTTTAATGTGTTGTATGTTAGAACTACCGAAGAAAAACGCCAGGCATTGATATAATTCCGAACAAAGTTTGTAAGGCATTCACAACTTAAATTCATATTCATTCACAATCACAGGTATCTAATGACCCCTCTCAAATCCCGGAACAATGGGGAGAAATTACGATTGTGCCGATATTTTAGAAAGAAGACCCGAATTTACCAAACAACTACAGAACAATTTCTTTGATTATAACCTCTATAAATTATTTACGACTATACTAACGAGAAGGATTTTCAGATAAACCGCAAATTATTATTCGACACTAAAATAATAGAATCATTGTGCTTTCATTACATTACTTAATAATAACATAATCCTTTTGAATTTTGTAGATATGTACATGACTATATTTTTCATAATATCATTCGTAAAAGGTTTCTTATTGTCTGAAATAAATTGGGTTTGATTAATAGACATCCCGCAATCGATAATGGCTCTTGGCCAACTAAATGGCTTCTTTAGTATTTACGTTACAGGCTTTTTCGTCACAACCTTACTTATTTTCTTGAGTATTGCTCATAAGGCATTATTTGACAACGCATTGCTTGAATCAGGCATCCACAGATCTTATCAATTATATACAAATCGTTGGTATCAAGCATTATGGAAAATCCGTTAATATATTAATTTACTCGCTAAATCTATGAATAAATGTTTACACCTTCAGACCTATACTGTATACAGGTTTACTGTGTCTGAACAAAAATTTAGAAAATTTCAAGACGAAACGTTACTAATACTTTTTAGATAGATGTGTTCATGCGTTACCTTGTCAATCTAATGTCATTTGCGTTATTTATTTTTCACTGTGATGCGTAGTGAAGTAATAGCGAGTTTTAGATATAAGTATTCTTTTATGGAAGTCATTCCCAAAACGGAATTCCAAATGTACGAGCACTGTCATCTGTATTTTCGTTTAGATTTGACTGAAGAATTCATTCCCAGATTTTTTTCGGGTGAGGCGTCGAACATGTTTTTTATTACCCAATGCATAAGCA
>VICI01004131.1:0-11596 GCA_019593645.1 Akabosia matsudoensis
ACCCTCGGAAAGTCTCAGTGCCAAAATGCTCAACCGTTCGTCTGTGATTCCAAGAAGGCGCATTTGAGCAAGCTGTGACTGGTACTGTTGACTTAAAGAGGATCCTCCTTGAGCTGGTGACTGCAAGGGCTGAGTGGGTGCAGCTGCTGCAGGTGCTGCAGGAGCTTGGACAGACCTTGCCTGGTCATGTATCTGATTGACAAAGCTTCTGATTTGTCTCAGCTCATCGTTCCGTTGTTCTGGCGTTAGCCGTCGTAGCGCATCTGTAAGGGCTCTTGCGACAGTATCGTTACTGATTGGCTGTCCGGGCACTCCCCCGCCTGCCCCAGTGAGAGTGTTCATTAGATTTTGAATGTTAGCTCCTGCGGCTGCCACAGGATTTGGCCGGGGTGCTGGAGGAGGTTGCGCCGCAGCTGGAGGTTGAAACAAGCCACTGAAGGCATTCGGTGGCGCTCCGGGATTACCGCCTCCAACTAAGGCGTTCAATGCGGCAGACAATTGCTCTCTTGTTATTCTAGAGCCACTTGCACGAACACTTCCTTCCTCTTCATCATCCTCGTCCATTGCGTCATCGTCCCCTTGCATCACATTGAACAGCCCTCGCATAAGCTGGTTGGAGGAATTAGGTTCTCGGTCGTTGTGAACGGACGCAGCCATAAAGTTAAACGCTTCAATTATCCAAGGTTTAGTGCTGGCAAGTCTAGAGGCGAAAAATAATGTTAATTAAACGTACATGAATATAAACCATACACATTTCATTGATATCTGCGGTTCTGTACTTTTTTAATGCCTCAGGGTTGCACANCCATAAAGTTAAACGCTTCAATTATCCAAGGTTTAGTGCTGGCAAGTCTAGAGGCGAAAAATAATGTTAATTAAACGTACATGAATATAAACCATACACATTTCATTGATATCTGCGGTTCTGTACTTTTTTAATGCCTCAGGGTTGCACAAGTGAAAAATGATAGTCGGATCTTGAATGATTCCTACAGCTACGGGGTCATTCTTAAGCTCCGGTACAATGGCGAAGATGTTTTCTAACATGCTTGAGTCTCCAAGATTCTGAGAATACAAAAAAATGGTGTTCAGTTGTGGCTTGTGACGGAGTATATGTATCTCATTTGTTCATACTCTTTCATTTTAAAATTACCTCAACCATCGTGACAAACTTTGTTGTATTCAAAAATGCCGTCCTTAAAGCAAGTGCACATGATTTTATTTGATCATTAATGTTTCTCGACGCAGCATACTCGGCGATGAATTTGGCAGACTTGTGGTTCGGCTCCTCGGCACCAGAAACTGGAGTCTTTTTGACAACTGTGAGGACCGACAGGGGCTCAATCTTTTTCACGTGGTCATCGTTTGAAACCGCTCTGCTGTGAAGCAGAATATCTGTCGAAACATTTTAAAAACAATGTGTAAGACTAAGACTATGTGAAAATTAATTAAATAATTGGACAGCAGCAAGTCCACCATAAACTTACCGAAATCCTGCGGCTTTTCATTAGCATTCACCCACTCCCAAGAGTTGATCTCCTCCTGAACTTTACCTTTCAGTCCTCCAAATGTCTGGGCACTTTCAGGAAGTGGGACCTTGACCCGTTTCAAGCCCTTCTGGGTCACACAACACAAATACACAGGGAGTTCGTTTGGAGCCCCTGCACTGGCCACTGCATCGTCAACTTCCATTTCCATTTTTAGTTTACTGAATGTACAATTAAGATAAGCAAACAAATATAATGTAATTAAATTGTAATTTTTTGTAGTGCAGTTCAAGCAGTTGAGTTGGTTTGATGGTTTGAGAAAGGGTAGAGTAGAATGTAGAATGACTTTGTGTTTTGATGATCATCTGTCATTCTTTGCATCTGCATCCTATGTCCATCGTCCACATCACAGGGGCAAGTTGTCTCTCAGAAGAGTTGTGTATTTAGCAAACAAAAGTGTTTTCACTTTTTTTTTTGTCAGAATCAGTTCACAGTGTGGATAGTGGAGATAGGGATAGATACGAAAGAGCTAAAGAGGATGATGATGACAACTCAAAACATTCATCTTCAAGCTGCCACTTCTATCTCTGTTCTCAAGCCATAAATAATTATACTAGATTTTTACAGCAATCGTCTTTAGTCCATTAAATTAATGGACAACTTACTTGTTTAATCAAGAACCAAAGCAATTACCAGTCAATCAGCCAGCTCAGTCCTTTTTTTTGCTAGACAAAGTTCAGAGTACAGTTTTTTTTACCCGTGTTGGTTTGGGACATTGAACCCGAGAGTGATAAGTAAATATACACAACATAAACAAAATTTTAATTATGGTTCCCCGATTAAAAAAAAAAACTAAAAACATTGTTATTTTGTTTTTTCTTCGCAGGACATTTCGGCGAGAAAACTGGTTCGGGGTGGAAAGATAACTGTTTTGTTTCACCGACCTGCGTGTCCAAGATCGGTTCAAACTGTTTTCTAAACCAGTTTTGACGGTGATCCGAGTTGGCGTTTCGGTCACCGTGAGAGCTCATCTGGTAGACTCACGAATTCCCATCTGTCAGGGCTTAAATGTAGTGAGACGAAGTAGTTCTAAGCAAATTGTTGTACGTAATTGTTTAGGAAGTAGGAGTAAGCACGAGTGTCGGGGCTCGAGAGAGAAAATAGTCGATTCTGTCGTAGTGAATAGAGCAGCTGCAGCGGCAATGATTGACCCGGCCAACGTGAAAACAGAGTTCCCCTCGAGTTCTCTGTGTCCAAAGAAGGAGACTGGAGTGCCAACGTTTTTAACGAAGAATCCTGACTTTGATGGACGCGGGACGATCATCGCCATTTTTGATTCTGGAGTAGATCCAGGAGCACCTGGTCTTCGAGTAAGGAGCCAGCTTGAATTTTGCATGTGCCAAATGGGGAAAGTTACGTAAAGTCAATGCCTTGACTGATCTATTCTTGATGCAGGTCACCTCCACGGGACTGCCCAAGGTTATTGAACGCTATGATTGCAGCGGAGCAGGAGACGTGGACACTTCGACTGTATTGAAACCAAGTAGCGATGGAACAATTACAGGTTTAAGCGGGCGGAAGCTCAAGGTGAGTTTGTTAAAACTAGCCCAGGTATTTATCACGTCAAACATCCACACTTTGAATGTTCTAGATTCCAACGTCATGGCTTAATCCAAGTGGGGAGTATCATGTAGGTATCAAGCCAGTTTATGAGCTGTACCCGCCTAAAGTAAAGGAGAGGACGGAGCTGAAGCGACGTGAAGAAAACTGGGACAAAGATCACCGGGGTTTACTTGCCGAGTTGAATAAGCGTGTGGCGAAAGAGCAAAGTTCCAACAAAGCAGCGGATAGCCTGACTCAGCTTGAAAAGTTGCAAAAGGAAGAGCTTGAAGCTCAAATGGAGGTGGGCCTCGTATTTTTAATTAGGGTGCGAAGTAAAGTTATTGGTTCTAATCCGTTCTTTTTAATCGTCACGCAGATAGCGATATCGTTGGATAAAAAATACAAGGATTATGGACCGCTTCTCGATTGCTTAGTGTGGAACACTGGCTGTGGCTACAATGTGTGTCTATCGTCAGACGGCGATCTGGAGAATGCAATTGTCCTCGGAGAATTCAAAAACACGCAAGACTTTGCGCCACTGACCAAGGCCGATCAGATGAACATCAGCGTCAACGTTTGGGACAATGGGAATAAATTGGAAGTTGTTGGAATGTGTGGCAGTCATGGTACACATGTCTCGTCTATTGCTGCCGCCAACTTTCCAGAATCACCAGACTTGAACGGTGTCGCTCCCGGAGCACAAATAATTTCTTTCACGATTGGGGATGCAAGACTTAATTCAATGGAGACTGGCACAGCCCTTGTACGAGCTATGGCGTATGTAATGCAAAATGCCCATAGAATCAACGTTATCAACATGTCGTACGGAGAACATGCTCACTGGAGTGCCACAGGGAGGTTGGGTGACTTAATGAAGGAAGTTGTTGAAAAACATGGTGTCACGTGGATAGCATCTGCTGGTAATCATGGTCCTGCGTTGTCTACAGTTGGAACACCACCGTGGATATCAACAAATTCCATTATAGGAGTAGGTGCGTATGTCTCTCCAGAAATGATGGCGGCAGAATACTCATTACGAGAAAAATTACCAGGCATGCCATACACTTGGTCCTCCAGAGGGCCAGGTCTAGACGGGGAGCTGGGAGTGTCGGTGTGTGCACCCGGAGCTGCAATAACAAGTGTCCCTAACTTTACTCTTCGAAGTGCTCAGCTCATGAATGGCACAAGTATGGCTGCTCCCCATGTATGTGGCTGTGTTTCTCTCATGATTAGTGGAGCAAAGGCCAGAAAATTTGACTGGACACCTTTCAGCGTGAAAAAGTCCTTGGAAAATACTGCTCAGAAACTCAACAACGTAGAAGCGTTTGCACAAGGACACGGACTGATTCAGGTTTGCATAATACACTTCTTCATTATGTACTCATTACTGAGAACCGAATTTAAACTTTTGACTGTTTTAAATCGTATAGGTGGAGAAAGCATTTGAAGCTCTTGAAAAGTTGTCTGGTCTTCCCGAGAAAAATGTTCGCTTCCAGGTGTCTGTAACATCAGGCAGTGGAAGTGGACAAGGATGGCCAATGAGAGGCATTTACATTAGAGAGCCCATCATAGACAAGTCTAAGGAGTATTCAATTTCAGTGGAACCGGTGTTTATAAACGAAGATCAAATAGGTGAGAAACAAACAACAACAATAGTATGTACAACTTTTGAAAGTTTATAGTATATTTCACATTATCATCCTTTTTAGAGCCTGAAGAAAAGATAAACTTCCGTCTGAATTTATTTATACTGAGTACGGCTCCCTGGGTACTTGTTCCAAAGCATTTCGACTTGGCAAATATACAGCGCGCGTTTAATGTCAAGGTGGATCCTGAAGGTCTTCCAGTTGGCGAACACTATGCTAGGTAAGCCCAACGTTCATTTGGTAGTTTTTATACACCCCTATTTTATTTTAACGTATATATTTTGTTGCAATCATAGCATCGAGGCGTACGATGTAAATGACGTGGAAAGAGGACCAGTGTTCTCTGTACCTGTAACTGTCATTCGTCCTCAAGTTCTATTGACGAATTCATTGTGCAGGCCTGTCATTGATTTTCCGACAGTGAAGTATGAGCCTGGTTACTTGAAGCGCTATTTTATTCAGATACCCCGTGGAGCCACGTGGGGAAGTAAGTGATGAACAGCTCAATAAAATATTTTCGGAGTATGTACTAGTGTACATCTTGATTTTGTAGATCTCACACTTAAGATGGCAGGAGCTCCACAATCTGTAGAACAAAGCTCAAACGCAAGTGCCAGATTTGTAATCCATGCGATGACAGCCAACGCTGGTCTTTCATGCAAATCTGAAGAGTTCTACAAAATGGTAACCCTCAATCCCTTGGAAGAGGCGAATATACCTTTCCGAGTGACGGTAAGAACCAGAGTGTGATTAGTATTAGCGTTTATATAACGTGCACAACAACATAAAACGGATGTTTCACTGATGATGATCTGCAGGAAGGTAAAGTCATGGAAGTTGTGGTTGGACGGTGGTGGGCAGAACCTCCCGAGCGGGCAGCATTGAACGCCAGTATAACGTTTCGAAGTTTGTCTATCAACCGACCAGAGGTTGCCATTTCTGCTGGAGATGCATTTCAAAAGTTGGTAGTTTCCAATAACTTTGGAACTGAGGAGGTGCAGCCCGTAGCTAGCCTTAAATACCAAGTGGCTTTACTTCGTCCTACTGACTCCAAAATAGTTGCTTTAACGGAACCTAGAGACGTGATTCCCAATGGTCGCATCATCTATGAGTTACAGAACACGTACTCGTTTACTCTTTCGAAACCAGCGGAAGTCAACATCAATTGGTAGGCCTTTTTTATATTGTCTTAGTTCAGGCGAGTTTATGAGTGCCCTAAACGATTTATGTTTTTATTAATTAGCTCACTGTTGAGTGACACGTTGTACGAAAGCGAATATGAGTCCCAGCTATGGATGCTTTTTGACTCAAACAAAAGATACATCCACTGTGGGGATGCATACCCTTCCAAAGTATGTCCTTGATTTCGTTTTAATTTCTGGGCTCATTGTCACATGGACCGTATTTTTGTTTCAGTGGAATGTGAAACTGGAAAAGGGTGAATATTACGTCCGACTTCAAATAAGACATGAAAAACGCGATGCTCTGGAAAGATTTATTTCTGGCAATTCTGGCAATGGAAGCGGGGTAACCTCGACGTGGTCTGGGGACAGTCAAGTTCCCAACCTTCCTGTCTTGATATCCATGAAGCTCCCTTCTAGTATTAGCTTAGATGTCTTCCAAACACAATACGAGCTCCAGGATTTCAAGCCAAGCAGGAAGGCTTCGGGGTGGTCTGTTGTACTCAAACGGGAAACGGCAACTAACGTTTTCCTTTCTGCGAATGTCTCTGACAAGTATGTCCACATTTTCGTACTTTTGTTTTTCCAAAATGACTAAAAATGGGATAAAAATTGAGTTCTCGTATTCACAGAACATTGAAGAATCTCCCTGGCTCAGGAACTCTTTACCTACAGGGTAGTCTATCAGTGACTAAGGATGAAAACGGGAAAAAGTTGTGCACATATCCCTTGAAAGTTGTACTCCCTGAACCCCAAGGAAAGATCAAGTCCCCATCGTCGTCTTCTAAAGATTCAGGCAAGTCGAAGGTTGATGAAATGCAGGAACAGCTCCGGGACATACAGATTAACTGGTTATCTAAGCTGGACGCCGACGAGTCTAGGAAATTATACAACTCTTTAGCTGAGAAAGATGGTTCTCATTTACCACTTCACGTTGCCCGACTCCAAGCACTAGATAATTTACCAAGCGCCACAAGCGAAAGTATACCATCTTCCTCTGATAACGAAAATAGTAATGATTCAGGAGTCTCGTGCAGTAAAGGGTCTAAAACTGCAGAGGTCTGTTATGAAATAATTGAATTGGCCGATAAAGTCTTGGCAATGGTGGACCAGCCAGCTCTACTTGCCTTCTATGGAACGCGGTCGTCATCGTCGGCTTCCCAACTGGATGCAGCGAAAACCAAACAGACAATGGACAAGCAAAAAACAGCAGTTGTCGAGGCGTTAGTGAAGAAAGGTCTCGCATTATCAGAACTACTTAAAATGAGTGACACTTCGTCAGCCGGAAAAGACTCAAGCAATATTACATTGGAAGCATTAGATGATGTTCTATTTGAGGTGCAAAAGTTCGCAGAGCTGTCAGACAGCCGGGTAAATGATTCACACTTGAAACTACTCAGTAATTTCAAACACGTACGTGTTTCATAGATAGTATTTTTGTTGCTAGATTATGGAATTCGCCTTCCAGCATGCAGTAGCCCGAGGACAATATGGTCGCGCCTTGAGAATGATAATGAAACAGATTGAATCGGAGCCTAGTAAATGGAATAACGATACAGATAAAAAGATCGTGGAAGCGTTTAGAAAACTCAAGTGGTCGCATTGCGTTTGGATGTGGGAAGGACTCCAGCTGCTACGCTACCCGAAGGATTTCCGACCATTTTAAAAAATAGTCTAAAAGCCTCAGGATTGCAATAGTCTACTAGCTATACTAATTGTGCTACAAATTCAGCCAACATCATATATGAAAGCGTTGTGAAAGCCTTTTAGTGTAAACATTAAAAAATCTTTTACATTTGTACGACTCGGCGTAAGTGTACTTGTCGTTTGTGTTTTTTTTAAAGAAAAGAATCAAACAGATTTAAGCATAAGGAATGCACAAGAGAAGGTTTAGCAATGATATTTTAGAGTCTGCCCAAACTGATCAATTAATTATTGTATAAATGAGTACCGTATATAGAGGATTTCTAACCCAAGATTAAGCTTCTTGATCAGTACAATTAAGTCTTGTCCTTGCCTAAACTTTATTCTAAACCAGTAAGACAATAAAGTATATGAGATATACATAATAGATCTAATTTATCACAAATAAAACAACCTGCAATAACGGTAGGAACTACACTACATATACATTTTTAGACTAAAACTCGAAAGAGGTAGAAGTGGAAAGAAAACTTCAAGATCGTATCGTATTTCAAATTTTCTACTCAGACTGCGGTGCATATTTTTCCGTCTTCAAAGGAGGTTGTGGGAGTCGGTGTTGCTGAATTGGAACTTGATGAAATTGGGTAAGACCCGAAACCGGAATTCCTTGAATAGTTATCCCCGTGGGTCCACCATTTTGTACTGAAGTCCCTGTTGATAAAATTATTGGCATTTGTTGTAATCCTTGAGGACCTGATATTTGTAGATATTGCGTATGCCCAGGTTGCTGTGAAAATCGAACGGGAATGAACTGGAATGGCGGCATAGGTTGACCCGTAGATGAGACGATCCCTAAATGAAATATTTGAAGCTGAAGAGTAAATATAAATCTAATCGTAAGTTACAAAAGTTCTTTTTATTTACCAGTTTGGATTGTTCCAAAGGAAGCGTTTGGACCAATGGTTGCAGCAACGGGAATGTTGGACTGGGGGACGTTTGTACAGGAAGCAGGGGTGGGCATGACTGTAGTTGTACTGGATCCGGGCTGAACTGGTGTACTTAGAATAGGTGCACTCTGAGTCGCCTGTGGATCCAACACTGCTCGTGTGACCTGAACTACCTTCTTCCCAGCGGTTCCTGGGACGTATGGATTTTTACAGCCTTTGCATTTGCAATCCGAACAGGCACTACGATCAGCATAACAGGCACAACGTTGCCCAATACAAGTCAATTTACCGGGGGTTGGTGTTGCGTTCCCGCATTTACATCCTTCCAGTCTACGTTTGTTTTGGAGAAGCAATGGATTTGATGCTGCTGTAGTGGTAGGAACTGGAGGAACCTGGCCGTAGCAGAAGTTACAGAAAAACACAAATATTGATTGATAGTCGTAGAGTTCAAAATGAGGCTCGAAGTAGCACGTAAGCATTGGATCCGAAAATGGTAACTGTATTTAACTCCCAAGACAGAATAGATTTTCAAAAGTTATCCCAACTGACAGTCCATGAATGAGACGCGAGCGAAATACTTGATTGAATACTGAACAGTCAGACCCTCAATTCATACGATTTTGAAAGTTTCTACATAGCACTCCCAATAATAGAGATTAATTTTTTCCACGAGAGATAAAAGACCACTTCTTTTTCGTTACCTGCTGACGTGTAACTGTTGTGGTGGTTGTTATGAATCCCGGTGGCCGGGTAAAGGATCCACTAGATGTAGGAGGAGTCGTAACTGGAGATGGGATCCGAACGAAAGAAAATCCAGCATGTTGCGCCTGAAGCCCTGGCGTTGTGTTTGATGTCATAATGGATTGCGAACTTGTCACCAAAGTAGGTGTTGAACTCATTGGCCGTACGAGTGGAGTTTGTGCTACACTCGAAGTAGCTACGGGCCTGACATTAGGTACGGTTGACACGGCCCGCACTCCTGATAACGTTCCAGGTAGCGGGCCTTGCATGCTGATCATGGTGGGTCTTAAATTGGTGATCCCTTGAATCCGGCTAAGGTCACCAGCAGCAAACTGGAGTATTTTGTTGGCATCAGGCCATTTCTGGAGGTCGTGAGGCGTTGCCGTTGTGAATATAATTCTCCGTTTCAATCCAGCTCCAGCAGAAGAAGACGCAGACACAACTTGCGCATTTGTGATGAAAGGTGGGCGTTCAACAGAAAAATTGCCGCTACTGGTCCCAGCACTAGTAGTTGCCGCAGCAGCTGAACCAATGATTTGCACAGGAATACCAGCCCTTCCCGGAAGTCCAGCGATACGTAGAGCCGTTTGAGGTCGTAATGCAACGTGTTTAAGACCACCCGACGGATTTGCAATTTGAATGACTTGACTAAGCGCAGGTTGAGTATTCATGAGAGGAGATTGAGCTATCTTGTACGAGGCGAGAGGAGCTTGGCCTGCTTGAGGAAATTGTGCTGGAGGAGCTGCAGGGCTTGTAATGGAAGCTGTGCTGACAGAACTTGCTGCTACACCCGTGGTCATCGGTCTTGAAAACATTAACATTGGTGCGCTGACATTTCTCGTTTGCTCTGATAACGTATCCCGTGCTGGACTGGCCAAGGGATCCTGGACGAATGGACTCACGCTTTCCTCGTTCTAAAACAAAGAAGTACAGAATTATTCAAAACTATTTTTAAGAAATGATAAGTGTGACTCGATAAATTTGTAACTGCACGAACGTTTGTCGACTTTTCTGGCGTTGTTTGAACTTCAATTTTAACAGTAACCACTGAATCAGGCGGTGATTTGCATTTGCTAACCCCAGGTTTGGGCGGTTCTGGTCTGGGAGCTGAAACCGGTGTCGTTAGGACCTGTCCGGGGGTTGGTGTTGAGTTTATCGTATTCTGACCAGACGAGCTACAAGGAAACGACACATTTCCCAATGGAAGAGTAGTTACAATCGGTGTGTTTTCCGCAAATGTTAACTCATTTATAGGCCTGGATAAGTTATCCTGAACAATGTCAGGCTGAACTTTTCTAATTAGAACGCCAACTGTGGTATTTTCCCTCGGTAGTTGAACACCTTGACTGGTAGACGTCAATACGTCTGCCAAATCGGATGTACAAATTTTCTTAGATTTCCGTTCCACCTCGATCGGAACTACACCTTTATTTTGAGGAGGTCCAGCAGGCGTTTTCCGCTTTCGAGCCCTGGACAAACCCTTGATCCCATCTTGGACAAGCTCTATCAGCCTAAATGTGTCAAACTTAGGGTCGACTTCATGTTTAACTTCCAAAAGCTTAATGATTCTTTCCGTTGTAAGAAACATGTAGCAAAACTTCCTGTAACTTTCTACAATGCAGCTTATCGCGTCGTCTTCATCGAAACTCTTCCAGTCTTCACATTTTGAACACGTGTTCTTCTTCTCCCGATCTTTGCCCACGCACCCTTCAAATTAAAAATGCAGTCAATTGGTAATCCTCGAAAACGCTTGTTTCCTTATATATCCCAGTTTTAAGTTACCTCTGCAAGCATAATGACGCCGGCACTCCTTGGACATCAGAACTCTTCCCTTTATAAGTTTATTACAAACACAACAACCCAAAGCTGACCGTAACTTTGGCAGACTATTGCTAAACTCAATTATGTCATGTCCAGTTAAATCTTTCTTTAGTAGTGGTCCCCACACGGTCGTGTGTAACTGGACAATCTCCAGCCAATTCATCTTTACCACTTTCACTCGAATTGCGGCAAGATCAGTTACAAAAAAAACGCAAAGTTGTTACTGCTTACTTCTCCCAGGAATAAATTACTCTTTTGTCTTAAAAAAATTCTCACAAATTTCACTTAATGTTGTTCACTTCTGAGCAGGCGACACGAGACATGAGAGAAGAACAAAAAACAGCAGAAATCTTCCGTGGATGCATCATCATCATCACTTGCAAGCTACTGCGATGCGTGGATAGGGAGACTACTGGCAATGGTTTTGGACAGAAACGGGGTAGAGTGAGAGTTTATAATTTCCAGAATAGGAAGTAACCAGGGTTTGTGCCACTGCATAATATTTGTAATGTATCCCAACCCAAGGT
>VICI01004132.1:0-11596 GCA_019593645.1 Akabosia matsudoensis
CTCTCGATAGTCTCAATTTCTCTGAATGAAATCCTGGGAGTTTCGGGGTGCGCCAAATGCTCAACTGATTCCCCTACATCTGGTGGTCCTGTAAAGTCCCCATTTTACTCTGTCGACAATACTCGGGAATTTCGGTGGTTTGTGTGACGCATTAGGGTCTTCCATTCCAGCCTGCGAGTCATCAACATTCGCGTGTGGGAGGAAAAAAACTGCTAGTCCAAAAATAGATTTGTGTTCCAGCGGTTCCGTCCCAAAATGGCATTAGACTGCATCACTTCAGATTATAGATATTTACATTTCGTATAGAACATTTGCCCTTATTACTGCTATTAAATATATTTTTTAAATAAAAGCTTTTTCCAAAGTTTAAGTCTCACGTTTATTCTGTATAATGAATTGGGAGAAAGTTTGAGACTATAACTAGTAGTACTTCTGTAAGTAGATTGTGGGCAGCTTAGACCAAAAGTTTATCATCACAGTTTTTACCACTGCATCCAGCTGGTGCGCTTGAAAATGGCGAATATTCCTACTTCCAACGAATTCATTCAGAAATTGGGAGGTATGTATGTCATTTATCCTAAATGATTCAGAGGCAGAATAGACTCATGGCGTGGAAACCAGTAAAAGGGAGAGGGAATTAGATGTCATGAATCGACATAGACACCCAGATGCGGCCTTTTTTGTTTCATTGAATAAACGAAAACTACATTCCCGCAAAAAAAAATCTGGTGCCTTTTCATATTTTCAAGCTGTTTGGCAGGGTACAAGATAAAAGGATTGAGATCATATCGATTCTTTCATGATATCAAAGAAAGTTTGTCAATAAGCCAAAACAGCCGTGAAGTAACTGGATTTTGGAACAAGAAAATGTCTCCTCTTTCCCTAAAATCTATTTTCACCGATGTAATAACCTAGCTAACATGAAGATGAGATTAGAAATTCCACCAAATCCGTAAACAAGATGAAGTGGTGCACAAAATTAAGTTTTTTATGTCGAAACGGTACAATTCGACTCAGCTTTTGTTGGGTAGTTTATCTGGCTTAGCTTAGTCACTAAGAATTCATTTTTTACAATGGTAACATCAAATTGCGTACTTTCATCAAAGCTACAGCGAGAACTGCAGTTATTCCCGCTAATACGTCATATCTACGTATAATCCTCTACTGGATAGATGTGGCCATAAAAAAATCTTGATGCAGTCGTCAAAACCGTAAACTAAAATAAGTTTATATTCGTTGATTTCTATTTCCTTGGCCTTCGTTGATTTTTATCTGTCGAGCTTTCGTACAGTACCCATTTAAGTAAACAATCGTTAGAAGATTAGCCTCACTCACTGACGTAAACCAATTTTAATAAATACCTAACCATGCGCGAAGATATCTCTAGCGTGTCTGTACGCTCCATTTCTCGGTTTTCCCTATTAAATTCTATTGGTAAAAAACAATAACATAATCACGTTACATCCATGTCCACTAAAAATAGCATAATATTTACAATCTGTCCGATTGAGTATGTGCTTCAACCTCAGCTCATAAAAAATCTGTAATAACACAAAATTTGAGGATATGCTCCGTTCGGTTCCGTTCTCTCTCTTTCTTGCTTTCTCCTATCCTTANCCGTTCTCTCTCTTTCTTGCTTTCTCCTATCCTTACGTCTTTGTCATGTAAATAAATTTATTCACTCATCACCATTTTTATCATGATATTTCCATCTAAAGCCTGCGATCTTGATCTATTTTTAGATGACACAGTGCTAAAACAACCATATGGCAAAAAAATATTTAGAAAAAATAAGGACATATCAAAGGAGAAAACTGTTACCACATTCCTGGCACAAAATACAGAGACACATACTTGAACCTAAATATCCACTTCTCAAGACTTTTTATCCCTATCTACGTCCTCTCCACTTGTTCCTCTTCCTTTCACTCTCTTCTCGTTAATTGGCTGGAAAATTGTTTGGGAATACTAAAAATACTTGCAACTGATTTTTCTTACTGATCTTGTCTGGGCTCCCATACATTCGAGATAACCAGATATGCACCTATACGGGCTAAAAATAGACATCTTCACAGGTACCACATTGCACGAGGGAGAAAAAGTTCGTTTTTCTCTCCACGAGGAGCATGGGAATAAGAATCAGAAATAAGTAATATGATCATATATGAGTTTTTCCTATTTCTTGGCTTTATTATAAAAAATGAAATGGATAAATGGGGAAAAGGAAACCTATTCACTCCGCCTTTCTCCTACTTTTGATTAGGTCCCCTTTCCCGTGCAGAGAACGTAAAAATTTTCCAGCTTGCACCCATATGGCCGCTGACTTATTTGACCTAGCCATGCGTGAACGAAGCAAAAATGCCAATTTGCACGTACTTTTGCCAATAGAAATAATGCATACGTTTTTTATGTTGCTCTCTACCTTGATAAGAGTCATTGCGAGTTCGTGTGTTATTTTCACCGAAATTTTATTGTTTCCTTCCTTCATTAGCTATTTTTAGAATTTCGTTCTAAAATAGTACGACTGAGGGAATTTATGGACGATTTTCGACAGAAATGGAACGAGGTTGTCATCATGAAAGACTTTCTTGCACACTAGGAAAGTCGTGTGCGAAGATTTGCCTTATTTATGAGTATGAGTATGAGTGTACCAAGTAGGAAAGGAAACAAAAGTTGAACCGTTTTGTATTTATTCAACAGGAAGTTTGGATGAATGTTGGAAAAGTAATTTATTACGTACAAGGTAGTTAGTTCAGGAAATAGGACATCCCGAAAGCAAACTTCTTCTTGTAAAACTTGTCGCAGTAGGCAAATGAATTTACGTGTATACCAGGTATATGTCAAAAATTTCCAGATTATGTCACATGAATTGGATATCCTGTCGAACTAGTGCTTCTACGTTTTGTATAAAGCCCTCCATGAAAGAACCTTTTGTTAGGGAGTGGTGTTTGGGATAGACTCATGATTGAGTCCACTGGTGCCAAACTGTTCCCTTTACGTCATTCCTAAAAAACTCAAGAGATTTCGAGGTTATTATCATCAAGCATCTTTTCATAGCGAGTTAAAAAAACACATCTCACGTTGTAACGTTGTTTGACGTGTTCTCATGTGTATATCGCGAATAAAACTAAAAACGCTAGCCATTATGTAGCTAAATATCGTTAAGACGAAAGATTTTCAAATGTACTACAGTCAAACCTGTCTATAAAAGGCATCCAAGGGCGACAAAAAAAGTGCCTTTACAAGAGCATGTCTCTTATAGAGTTGGGAAAATACATGGGGTAAATACAGATTGGGCGACAGAAATGATACCTTTATTAGACAGGTTCTTTTATAGGACTACCTTTAATATACAGGTTTGACTGTATATGATTTCTAAAACAATACAAAAGTTTTAGCATAATTTTTGTTGCTGTAAAACCATAAGCCCTTACGAAATAGCTATTTGGCAATCTATATATTACAAGAAATTGTTTTAGACCTATACTCGGTTCATATACTCTTCGGCGTGTTCTCGCTATTAATATCCTATTAGTGAAGACCTAGTACAAAGTTGCAAATTTGATTGAGACTAAGACATTAAATAAACCTAATATGGAAAACCATCCTCACGATTCTTCGAATTCCGATCGAGAAATTAATGCATTTTCCTTGCTATGAGGTAGGACACTCCATCCAAACCAGAGAGGAGGAACCAAATTCCGTTCCCAGAAAGCACCATCACGTTACAATTTTTCCGGTAAGATCACACCTGAATTTCTGGCTTGATTCCGAGAACAAATGAAAAACAATATGGGATTCGAGAAACTATCGCCATTTTTAAGGATGTGCCATCAAACGGGATAAAAGACGGATATATGATTTCTCGGTATCAGGGACGGATGAATTACTTTCACTGGAACCCATTTCTGCTCTCACCAACTTGCTTGCTTGCAAATTTGCTTGTGGCCGTGTGATGCTTAAATAAAATTACACATTCGTATCCCTGTGATCTCCCATGTCTACTCCCACAATAATGCAATCACGTTTTTACGTTGGCGTTTAGAGGAAAAGCTGGGCTCCGGATTAGATACAGGTTAATGTCGTCCAACACCAGGCCCATAAAGCTGATCATAGAATGTAATTCAAGATAGATAACCCGTTAGTTTCACGATTCTCAGCATGTGAAACTTCGATTTGATGATTCTCCGAAACAACTTATACTTAGTATCACGAAAAAGTATTGCGTTTCTCCATCAAATAATGGCTAAAAATTAGAATTTAATCACGTTCAAACATTTTGTGAGCCACATCTTTCGTTAACTTTGTTTCCGATTTGTATCTAGTACAGAAAACAAACGAATATTTTCGGATGATTCAGAAAGAAACGAACTGGTTGCGTTAAGTGAAATGTTTCCGGAAGCTGGTTTACATAATTTCATTAATATGTAAGAGCGTTACTACTATTTTTGGCCTACCACTCAACTTGGGGAACAGAACTGTTATTAGACAGATTTCTAGAACCTGCAAGCATGGATAGATTGAATCTTGTGACAGAAACGGACAGACGTTTAGTACAGGACTTGATTGTAGCTTGGCTTACTATAATATCTGTACATAATCTGTATCGATGCGAATTATAGTTCGATGAAATTTATCAGAGCAATGTGTACGTACTTTTGGCAATACACTATGTAGGATTTGTAATCAATCTACATCTTTCGTGATTATCATGCATTGTACTATGTATCTACATCTGACCTTCATCCTTTTTGAAAACTATTAGTCATGTTGCGACTATGATTGCAATCCGTCAAAATATTATTTTCATTATTTTAAAACCAATGTCTAAAAAGTATGGGAAATGTATCAGCAGGTGTTTCGAAACTCTGGCTATAAATAAAAATCCTTGGATCGAGTTCATTTGAATGTAACCACAAGGAAGTGACGACAATGTTGACAGTTCATTAGCTCAGCATGTCACGTGCATTACCGCATTATTGTGGAGCAAAAGCACTACTTGAATACTGCTTAAAGCATTCTTTGCCCTTTATTTTGGTCAATGTTGCGACTGTGTGGATGAAATTTCCACATCTCTCTACATATCAATTCCTATTGAATTTATTTTTGTCAGCCATATTAATAGAAAAGTGATTACTGTTGGACATTGCCGTGTTTTGGATTTCATAGATTGCTTTCTACGGAATTCCATCAAGTAAATGTATATCCCACACGTTATTTGCGGTAAACAGGAAATACATAACATTCTGCGTTTTAGTTCTCTGTCCAGATTCCCAGTGACCTTACCCAAACTGAGAAAGCTATAATTTTTTTTGCAAAGGGACACAATTTCAAAATCGTCGGCCAAACAAAAGGAATAGGTAATCAATCTTTCAAACTTGAGCAATCATATAAAACTTGCGTAAATCTCAAAATCCGTTCTGAATCCGAATATAAGAATGTAACGCCTGCATGAACAAAGTTCAGTTCATTAACAAGATACTGACATAAACTAGTTCACTACAAAGCCGCAACACACAAATTCCTTGTAAATGAACGGCTGCTATTCCACAAACAAAATTACGACCATATTTTCCACAATGAACTACAGAATAATTTGTTTAAAATATTACATCAACGAAATTTAAACAAGAGTCCATTTTAGGGTCTGTGAATTGTTTCGAGGTTTCTTGATCAATACATAACTCCAGAAGGAATTTCAAGGGTGTAAAGTAATAAAAACGGATTGCCTGCTGCTCTATTGAACATCAGCGTGAGAAGGAAAAAACCCAAAAATGTTCCAAAGGAAATTTTTGCATTGTGGTACCGTCAAATACATGCTGCAAATAAAACTTTCTCCGACAATTCAACGTCATGTAAGTCACCTCTACTTCCGCCACTTTTTATTAAACCCGATCATTTCCTCCCACACAACGAGTATTGATTTTTTTCGCCCACTTGGCTGTTTTACTTTATTTTTATTTTTAAGTTTTCACATTGTTGTAAAGGGTGACTTTCAAGATGTATCTGTATGCATCAGTCGTACACTTAAAATACATTGCCATTAACATTACAAAAGAAGCCTGTGACGATCAAGTTCATTTCCGAGAAACAATGGACGTTTTTATTACACATATATTACCATTTCACTCTTCGTCTCCATTCTTTATTTTATCATGCCTCCACCTGGATAGCATTCATATAGAAAATTTGAACACACGTAATTTGTAAACTCTGTAAAAAACTTATATCCGTGATCTCAAAGACTTGGGAGAGATTCAAATTCCGGAAATCCTGTAAACTCTACTCTATACTATTCCACAAGAAATGCTTTTGAACGACACTTAACTTGGAACAGTAATGAAATTCCAGTCATTTCGAACGTCTAGCTCTTTCTTTTCAGGTAGATAATGCAACATGTGAACTTTATACATCCTGGCTTTAAGTGAGAGAGGTGGAACATTTTTTTGGAAAACAGCATCTTTTACGGAGATCAGGAACCAAAGGTCAAGTAAACCTTGAGAAAAGCTTACCTGAAAATAAAACATCGTTATAAGCTACAGAAATTGCCCCATTATTCCAGATTATCTAAGCACATAAAAGTTAAGTTTTTCTCCCAGTAGCTTTTACATTGAAAACTATTTACGACTACCGCTTTCACCGAGCGGACTGCCGTCTTGTGAGCAAAATAGAAGTTTTTGGATTGCGATATTTTCTATTTCCGTTAACACCATATGGTGTCATAACCAGATGTCTTATTTACTAACAGCCGCTTCTTTATCACCGTTACTTGCATACCGAATGAATCCGAAGGGAAAGTCGAACTCTCCATACCTTTGAAGGATTTTGCACAAGAAGGACAAATAAGAGAAAGTTTTTATCGATCCATTTTCATCTAGTGAAACCTTGTGGAAGACGTGAACGGGTCTTCCTACACAACATTGTAAGAGTAGAAATCTCACTAAAACTATCCTTAAAACTCAGTCGCACACGTTCGACTAGATAGTGTAGAAAAGTAATCAGTTAAGATTTGAATTCTTGAAACTGTACATCTCTCATTATGGAGACCACAAGCTTTATTTTTTTGGCTTGTTTAAGCATTGCTTACGGATACGCACCACTTCGAGAGGTTAGTTTTTACAATTAAACTTCAATCTGACAATCGACAATCTGAACTGTTGTAGATAATCATGCGAGTCATAATTGAAATTTTAAGCCACAGGTGGGAGGGTATGCCAAAAGTTCCATTTTACAAGATGTTATGGAGCGTATGAATAGAGACATGGACCAGGACACACCTTTCTTGGATTTTAGCGGAAAGTAAGAACTTGTCTCTTTTAGTATCTAACCATCTAAAATGTAATTGTTACGATGGAATGTATTTGCATAACTATTTTATTCTGAATTTCGTAGGATGGATGAATTCGGACCAGTTCCTGGATTATTCTTACCCGGGCGGTCTACCAAAGATGCCGAATTTATGGACACTGGTGACTACGACATGCTACTTGGTGCTCCTGGTGGTCATGTTTCAAATCGAGATCAAGAGTACCTTCAACACAGTACATTGTTTGGACACAAAGTGATGTCTGGTATGCTTATTCCAAAGCGCTTCTTTCCTACAATTGGTGTTTTTATAAATTGACATATTCAAATTAATCCAACTTTCGTGTTAAGGCGGCGCAAGTGAATCTTCCCTAAACGTTAAGGGCCAAAAAGTCCCTCCAGAAATCAAAACTGATGCAGTTCTTCCAGCATACTGTAATCCTCCTAATCCTTGTCCAGTAAGCCGTCATTTGTAAATTATTCCAACTAAAAGAATAACATTCTGAATTGACGCCAAGTTGCTTTCACTCATACACAGGTCGACTATACTGCAGAAGATGGATGCATAGAATCTAACTCCTTTGTTAACACGGCAGCATTTAGTCGAGCATACCAGGCGTCACAAGACTGCATGGTAAGTAAAATTGCCAAGCTGTAGACTTCTTTTAATGATGAATGAACATTCCAGATTAATAGCATGAACTATTTTTTGTATATGTTAGTGTGACACGGAGCACATGTTTGATTGCCCGAGGTTGAGTGATGCTGACGAGGAGCTGGAATTCTCTGGACAACAACTCCTCTCTGATTTACAGGTACTTACTTTCTATTGTGTCTACCTCAATTATGGAATCATAACCATTACTTGATTAGGTTAAGAAATGTATGGAATGCAATGGGCGTTAATTCTGTATGAATGTGTCTACATTTAAACATTCTTTTCTCTTTTTCTGTGTAGGTCGAGGGTCAACACAAGAGCCTTGTCGCCAAAAAGTTTTACAACAAGAAGGTATGCATGTTGAAGTTATTTTTTTTATAAAATCAAAAACACAACCACTTCGTTCTTAGAAGAGAATCAGAGTGGGCATTTTTTCAATTAGGGAAACTCAAGTTAAAATAAATAATTTGACATAGCCATTAGAAGAACAACAGATAATTTCCATTAGTTCCTTTGGCATGGCTCGCTCCATTGGTATGTGAAGTGGTACACATTGAAAGGAAAAACACGTCAAGTCAAGAACCTACCTTCTTTTTAAATGTATGATCTCATTTACTAATGATCACACTACCAGCCTATTGTTTCTCTCAAGAGGTACACGTCAGGTACACTCCCAGCGAAGACGTACAAACAAGTAACAAGTTCAATTGTTGGAGTTTTTTTTTCGGAAAGGCAAACTCTCGTGTATTTACCTTTTCACAGTTCTTGGAACTTGTGCCTAAAAAACCAAATTGAACGACCTCTTCAGCTCCTCAAAACAATTATTAAAGAAAATTCTTTTTGATCTTCAAGCCACAAAAAAATGAAACAAAGTATGCAAGCAATTTGGTAGCACCCAAAGTAGAAATCAGGATGGTGAGATATATCGTGCTTGCAAATGCGCTGGGAGGTTTACGCTCATTTATTTTTGAAAAAGCTGAGAGTGTACGCCTGAATATTTTTGTAGTATTAGTTTAACAAGGTACCTGAGAAGCCTTATAATAATGAAAACTATCCGGTTTTTATTAGCATTATTATTCTTGCACTCAATTATTTTCCGTTACTAGCGTCTACTGTCGAGACGCTATTTTTTTCTGATTACTGCATCCGATTTGATCTTCTCTCCTGAGGTTGCGAAAAGAGCCAATGACAGTACAATATCACTCGACATTGTATCTGTTACATTATAATCTTTTCGCAGACATAATAGGCATAAAAAACAAATCAAATAAATACTTGACTGATGACTCACCATCTCTGCATTTTTTCCTGCATATTTGTAACTGTACTAGTAATTGACAAGCAAAAAGAATTTGCAACAAATCCCATGCAACTCATAATAACGCATATTTAGCATATAAAGCCGGCGAGCGTCTTTAAAGTATCTTTTGGTTCCACTTGATCCTCTTATTCAAATAAAAAAGTAGGATTATTATGGTGCTTAAAAATAATACTAATCTTGTGTTTATTTTGTTCATTCACCCTTTCTCCGGGGTGGCAAGCAGTCGCATGAGGATCGTCTGAGTCGGCTGAACACAATGGCCAAGGAAGCCGCTGCTGCTGTAAATGAAGCTGGAGCTAGACCGGTTCGTTTAAAATACCAATTATGACATAACTGATTGCTTTATGAGGATGATTGACAGTCTGCGTATTTCTGAATATACGTTTCAATTGTATTCATACGATTCGATAATTTGAGAGAACTTTTTCAAACAACTGCCGAAAGTTTTGGCAAGGAAGGGAGGAAAAGACAAGTTGCGCATATAATTGCTAATCTTGGCTATTTGTTTATTTGATTTTCGTAGGAAGTCAATCCCTTCCTGCAAGGCGATAAACTTCCTATTGCTGCTAAGAAGGGAAATCATGGCTTGGTCTTTTAAAAGGAATTTGCTATCGAATAACGGCAACTTGATCCACAGCGGAAAACGGCAGGTGACGATGGTCGGTGTTTATACTAGCATCGAATCTTTTGTTTCTTACATTCAACATTGGGAATTTTCATTTACCATTTGCTTGTTCATTATAATATTCTTCTCGATTTCCGGGAAAACGTCTCAGATTTTGGTTAGTACTTGTTTGAAGACGTACATTTTGTACTTGTTCGATTTCCAGTTTGAACTTTTTGATCCTTGTGATATTGTGAAAACGGTTGGAGCTGAGAGTATGTGAAAGGGATTTAAAATTTGTAAAAACTAAAAGTGGGGACACAAAATCAATTTATAAAAACATTATTTTATCAATACGGAATGCGAAGTCAATCGAGATATGACTTATTATCAACTATTGTTCTTTTCCGTTTTGTCACACGTTTACAAAGACAAAGAAATCATATTTGTAAGGTAATTCCTAGCTTTTAACACTCGTAAACAAGCAAATTCGGTTATTCGTAAATTTGATGTTTTTCTTCGAAGAAATGCGTATTATGTTTTTTCCAGTTTGAAATAAATTGTACCTGGTATCATGCGTCTTTATTTAGAAAATCCAAAAAAAAATCATTGTTTATTTGGTTTTTTTTTATTCACAAAACTTTAAATCAAGCCTAATCCTCTAAAAATCCGAAAGATTAAGAAATTGTTTCGCAATACCTAGAAAAAAATTCTATTTATACTGATGACTCTCTGCAACCAGTCGGGTGACGTTGTCCGGTCTTGCACATAGTTCATTGAAACTAGCTTTATCCTCCCTCTTTTCATCTCTGATGAATGAAGAAAAAAGCGCCAGACTGAATGTTGGATTGCATAAATAATACTGTACAATCATAACTTTTTTTTGCCTTGTAGCGCCATGAAGGTGATATGGTAGCACCCCATTATGATTACATTCCTCCTCCACTCTCATGAATGCATATACAACAAATACTTTTTTTTTACAATATCAACTTGTTATATTATTATTGCCCAAATAATCTCGCACTGTTTATCTGCCAGCCTTCTAGCAACAATGAATAATGTCGCTCTCTTGTTGTAATCGACCAGTGGCGAGTCACCCTGGCCCCACTGCCAGAGTCAGATTTTGCTTATTACAACCATTTTTTTTTTCGAAAAAGGCAAGCCTGTAATCGAGCATAGATTATTATGTGGACATGAGAACTTTTTTTATTTTTTTCAAGCGAAAAATCTCATCTTCCGTAATATATGATATGAGAACGAACCACGATGGCGACAAGGAGCCGCCAAAAAAAAGTTATACGAACAAGACCATGGCAAAACAGGCTAGAAAAAGTAAAGACGATTCCTCCTTTTCCCGTATGACTTTCGTCTACTCCTGCTACCCTTCTTTGGATAAAAAAAACGTACTATAAAAAAATATATTATCTCATCTCTTTCTCTCTCGTCGACTCGTTGTCTGTTCATTGTTGATGGTGCCAGGCTTCTGCTTCTTATGCTCTCCCAGTCTGGCCAAAAAAAGAAAATGATCAGAGAGTTAGGTTTTTTTTCTTCTTGTAAATGTACAAAATGGGAAAGAAGTAAAAGAAGAGCACTTACTTTCGTCACTCTCAGTCAACTTTCAGATGCAACGGCGAGTGTGTACACACTCTTCAAACCGGACTCAACGACTCCACTGTCGTCAGTACAATGTTCAAACTTTTTTTTT
>VICI01004133.1:0-11593 GCA_019593645.1 Akabosia matsudoensis
AACTTAAATTGTACGGACTGATGAATATCCAAATAATATAAAAACAGTTCCCTAATTCGAGGCTGAATATCAGTGATGGCATTCAGAATATTTTCCTCGTTTTCTCCGAATTCATGCTTGTATTCCATAGCTACGCCTCTTTTAAATTCACGAACCAGTTTAAAAAACGTGGAAGGATTCGCTTCTTGGTGACGATTACTTAAACTCGCACCTGCCCCAACAGCGTTAGCGTTTGGTTTGCATTCGTGAGACATGTTGTCATGAAACAAACCAAAACACACATGACAAAAATGAAAATCTTGTGCTTGATAAGCTCTGTAGTACTTCTAAGGCATAACCCACACACACTACAAGTAAAGTATTTTCTTATCTTGCCCATTTTTGTAGAGTTCCAGGTTGATTATTGGTTGATGTTTTCCTATGAACTTCACTTCACTTACTGATGATCAAATGACATTTTCTGTCCCCTATTTATACTCCGGAGAAAGGAAGTGCTCTAAGTAATTATCTATCGGGGACGTTGAATCTAAAAATAGATCATTTTCATTCCTAACACGCGACGCTCCTACATAGAAGCTATTGTCACTGGAGCGTAAATTATCGAAATGAACACACAAATGGCTTCTAATTTGATCCTTGATCTCTAAAAAATGATCGGCTTTGGCTAAGTTTAAATGGAAAATGCTCAATTCTTCTCGAAAGGCGGAAAGGAAACAGTTTTATCAGGTGGAGTCTGGTTGTGATATTCAGGTATAGAAAATGTCAAAAATCGATGAAATTTCGATTCGGTTTTCATGCTTTTTGAGTCGTAGTATGCATGAACAAATTTCATTTCTACCTAATTAACTAAGGAAAGTTTAACACTTTCATCTAACTGGAAACAAGTTTACATCGGAAGTCAAGTAAAGTGGTCGATAGCCAGATAAGCATTCGTCACTAGTGACGGGAGAACATTGAACATGGTAAACGATGCGGAGCTCACTCATCATATCGCAGCATATGAAGCCAGGACTGGCGCTCACTCACAATTCCGAATGCTCATCAAACCCCCTCCGCCTGCAGCAGCAGCCGCCATTCCATTCTCAACGTACACTCAACCGCCAGCAACAGCTCCTCAAACCTCCTCCGTTTACCCCAAATTAGAAGAATCGAAAGTGCCTTTGTTAAAAGACGGAAATAGTTCTTGTATACTCCACGTCAAGAAACATAAAAAAAATATGCACGGAAAGAAAATTGGTAAATGTATCGATCGAAATAATTTTCCTTCATAAACAAAAGTCCTCAGTTGACAAAACTAATTTATCCTCTCCTTTATTCCTTTCCTTCCATTCGAATTTACATTCACTTTCAGTGTAGAAATAATCTAGACATAGAATGATGAAAGAATAATACAATTTCTCACTTTGCCCATATTTACATTTTTTATACTCACTAATATTCACTTTGAGAAACGGACTTGCTACACGACCTGTATCCAGACCAAGAGGCCTCGACATGCACCTTTCTCATGAGAAAAAGGTGACAGGTGCATGAGAAGCTGAATCCAGAAAACCAGTTCACGAGATAACCACGCCGAGTTTAACACGCCATTTTGCTTTCAACTTGTGACGAGTGACCATCGTGCCTATAACCAACACAAATATTTTAACATTTTTATACATTTCATTTTGAGTTATTTCAAGTTATTAATATTTTGAAAATGGCTTACAATAATAATTACCGTAATTTGAAGGAGGCGTTGGACAGCGTTAGAAAAGCTGTCAACCGATTGGAAACGAAACCCAACACGCTTCAAATTAAATTCGACATAAAATCTCGGCCCATTCCACTGATTAAGGACAGCCTTGGAAACCCGGAGAAGCCACTTACTAAAGAACACAAAAAAACTGTTAAAAACACTGATATAATTTATTCTGTTTTTTGTGAGCAGCTGAATCAACAGGGACAATTTAGAAAGACTCTACCGAAGTCTAAGGACTTCGCCATTCGGGTAGAATGGCTCGACCCACAAACACTACCCATTCTTTCCTTGCCCGCAGAGACGCAAAGGGCAGAAATCGCACGTCTGTGCGAAACTACCATTACTCCCACGACCAGGACAATAGGTACACAGACCGAGGACATGATATCCCGGTTGGAGCACTCAATCCTGCACACCAGGATTACTGAGGTGCAGCCTATCACTTGGACGGACACCTCCCCAACAACGTTCCCCGTAGTGATACAGCCACTTGGAGGATTTGACTGAAAAATCTCAGTCAAACAAGGATGTGAATCTGTGAGAGTGAGGGTGAATTTAAATGTGACTGTGTTAAATTAATTTTTGTTTCGAATGTTCATTTCTTAAGTTGTTTTCAAATTTGTTTTAATTAGGTAATTCATTTTTAATTTTATTTTTAAATTAGTTTTTACTTCGGTATTTCATTTTAAAATTTGTTTCAAATTAGTTTTTAATTCGGAATTTCAAAGAAGATGTACATGACCCGGTGTGACGCAGCAACTAAAAATGAGTGCCGGACGTTGTTAGAATGAAAATATGCCACGAAATCTTTTGTAAAAAAGTAGGTAATATAAAAACAAATTCAGTTTTCGTAGTGTGCTTGTAGTATAAGTATTATTTATTATTTCATTTTAAGTATTATTTGCTAAATTAATTTTTGTTTCGAAGTTTTATTTCTTAATCTGTTTTCAAATTAGTTTTAACTAGGTAATTCATTTTTAATTTTATTGTTGAATAAGTTTTTAATTCGGAATTTCATTTAAAATTAGTTTCAAAATAGTTTTCATTTCAGTATTTAATTTAAGGTTCATTTTGTGAATACTTGCGTGGAAATTTAGTTTTGTTTTCTTTTATGTTAAGTCATGTTAAGTTTTTAAGTTTTAGCTTTCATGTGTTATAAATATCTAGTTTAGAATGCTATACATTTTGCTGTCAATTTTTTGAGCGGATCCATCAATGATTGACTAAATTAGTGGAAGAAGAATTAGGAAAAAACGTATATTTAAAAACAGTAAAATACATTCGATTAGCTTAATTATATTTTAGTTATCAGATTAACACGACGCCGTCGAAAAAAAAATATTATAAAATTTGATAAAATCTGTAATGCAGAAGATGAAAAGTGTAAATAAAAAATGCATTATGTAATTTCTTGGTCTCGTTTCATTATTTTGTCTCATGAATAACGTGTCATTTGGTCATACGTAATTGAAATTCATTATATTTTGCAGCATAATACATATGCGGAAAAAAAGCATTTTCGTGATCATAAAATATTTTTCCGGGCTCTTAAAATATATTTGCGAGTTCAAAATATACTTCTTCAGGTTCGTTTTCGTAAGATCACAAAATATCGGCATATTTTTGCTTGAAACAACTTTTTTTCGCATGCTCTCAACCATGCATGCCTAAAATGTAGCTAACATGCAGCTAACAACTCGCGCTCTTCAACTTTTTTTCCGTCTCCACTTTTGCTAATGCTAATCGGCTATGATGGTGATCTTAAAATATATTTGCGAGTTCATTATATACTTCTTCATATTCGTTTTCGTAAGATCACAAAATATCGGCATATTTTTGCTTGAAACAACTTTTTTTCGCATGCTCTCAACCATGCATGCCTAAAATGTAGCTAACATGCAGCTAACAACCCGCGCTCTTCAACTTTTTTTCCGTCTCCACTTTTGCTAATGCTAATCGGTTATGATGGTGTTGATATGATCACCATATTATACACTGTATCTTAAGCTATGCTAAAAAAACGACAAGCGCAACGTAGACTTGTGTTTACGCACGTTTCTTCGCACAGGCGGATCTTTCTTTTTCTGGACCACAAATTCTTGTTTCCTTCCAGCAAACCAAAGGGATGATGAAGGCTCGGGGTCAAGCAATATTTACAATAATGCATGGGGTATCCTGCCATGTTCAGCGACCTAACATTGATGTGTATGACGATGTTTAGTGACAAAACTTAACGTGTAATATTTATACACAACAACATACCTACACACGCAAAACAATTTAATAAACTAACATAAAAAGTAATGTAAAGCTTATCATGGCGTAAGCCATAAGAAAATTGTGTCACAGACAGTTAAATCATAGCTACTGTCAGCCCATATGAGTGCACTGTTATGTAAACATCTATTACTATTCCTACTACTCCATATAAGCACTGAGCACTCATAAGCCAGTTATATAATTCATCCGTCAAATCTTTCGTCTTCAAGAACAGTCGAGTCACGACTGTTTAGCAGTTTAATTTATCGTATATCGTAAGCTTCATCTTAAGATGTTCCCTATATTTCCAGAAAGCAAATCTTCATACTTTTGTGAGGTTCTAAAGGCCATTTCATATTAAATCCTTATTTCTCCGATCAGCTCTAATGATGCAGACGAAAGCGTGCACGTAACTCTAAGAAACTTTATTGCTTCTGCTCATTTCTGGAGAAAACGTCTTTTAAAACTCAACAACACTACTTGAGAAAAAGTATTTTAAAGTTTATGATTTGTAGACTTCTGTCCAACACATCGGTAATTTCATCATTATGACTAGATTTTTGGCAGCGATATGAACTAGTAAACTGTCTTTTTTATTCAAACGACAAAAACTATATTGTATATTGTATATGCTAGACGGGTTAAGGTGGCGGGCGGCTCTGGTTCTTGGAACCTGATTGTACAAATTAGTTTGAGTGGTCATGTTTTACACGGGATTAACCAATAATTCGATGAGCAGAAAAACCAACGTAGCAATACTGCGCACATAATACTGAAAAAAATCAATTATAATAATTATTTCAGCTAACGAAAATCGTTCGTTATTTGCATTGAAAGTGTTTATGTTGTAATTGAAGATGCAGAGCAAATAGGACCAGCGCTTGCAGAGAAATAAATTGATTAGGTACATAAATTTCTATTCCTTCATCCTTCGCAAGATCTTGCCAATATCCCGTGTTTCATGTTGTTATTTAATGTTCTCTGTTCCCTGTCTAGTTGCATTTTTTATATGAATAAATCCGACTCATTCGTTTGCTTACTCTTTCATTATCTCTCTAACAATCTCATTTAGTAAGGAAAGTAAAAAACGAGTCTTTCATTATTTTGCGAAAAAACTGGAGCAATTAAGAATCTGCCATCGTCATCATTATATTTCATGATTATAATTGAAACAGGTAGCAAGCAATATGTAAAAAAAAGTTAAATTCTGGACAGCAACAGTCAACGATGCTTTCCATTTCTGGTTTGGCTGTTGCCAAAAAAATTTTTTTTTCAAATAGTCGCGTTACAAGACAAGTGCTAAAAAGCAATTTTCGGTGCACTAGCGATGGCACAGGAGCTGCGCCAGTCCCAATGTTCACAGTAATTACAAGGTTTTGGTTTTAGATTTTATTTTTTTGACGATGATAATGTGGAACCAGTAAGAGAAATTATTGTTGATAGCTGCTGTGCAATTGCATTGTTCATTGTTGTACCTTTAAAGCAAGAAGTTCACATAAACAATTTGGGATGCTTAAAATAAAAAAATTGATTCTTAACAATTTACAGCGTTTTACTTCTTAGCAAAACAACAATAGCCAAATAGTTGTTTCAATGGTTGATCTCGATCAATTTTTATTGCAAAAAATCCAGTTTTATCGTATTTTTGTAGATTTGGTCAATGGCCCGAGCCCTGTTCCGTGGTGATCCCGTGCAAAACCATACACAAGACTCGAGCTACAACAACTACCTCCACTGTTCTCTTGCTCCCTCTCCATTGGAAAACTTGTCTGAATTTAAATGAAATGAAAATGACCATCACCTCAGTCATGATCACCAAGAGTAGCGTCGACACCAAAAGCACTAGCCAAACAATAATGAATATTTTAATCCTCCTTCTCCTTGTTTCTCCTTTATCGACATCAAATTTGATATTGATTTGAGTTGATGGGATATGTGATGTAACCCAAAACCATATCATAAACAAAGATCTCAGTTTGTTGCACGCTGCCGACAGTGCTATCCCTAGTAGTCACAGACATTTTATATGAATATTTAACAAACTTAACTACCCGACCTGAAAAGTCATTACTATTTTAAAAAGCTGTATGCAAATGTTCGCAAAAAAATATATTCTGGAAAGAGCAAACAATCAAAGTAATAATCATTGGTCGCGGGTTATGCTAACCACAATTTTAAAAGACTATTTTCCCTTCATTGCGGCTCAAAGGAAATCTTTGAACTCGTGTTTTCTCTGCATGAACTGACAGGTATGTATTTTTGTGAATATCTTTTAAATTAAAGGTTGGTAGTCAGCCTTTTTTAGGCGCAGCTTGAAATTGGCAGGTAAGAAATATGTGCTCTAATTATTTCCGAGAATAACAGTCACATTCTATGATTTACTTTTACAACGCAGCACGCAGTGATTTTCACAGTACAACTACAACCTATGCAGGTATTTCCTTCGACATGATTAAAATGGATCCTTGGAATCATCAACGGACAGAAGAAACTATCATGGATGACCGGTTTGTAAAATTTTCTATTATAAAAATCCCTGGCTGCACGCGATCTCACCTCTTTGGTACACATGAATAACCCGTTGGGCATGGTGCTGTTATTGCACTTTGCAATTCATCGGAATTGCGTGCCGTAAATCAAAGGGTGGTTATTTGGTATTGGGAAAGGTGGAGACTAATGTCCTTTTGGAAGGAACAAGTGGAAAATCAAAATAATAGTCTGAAACTGAGATATGTTTTAGAACAACAATATGAACAGTTTTCTAGTAACAAAACTTATCCTCTAAATGAATTGTCAAAAGGAAAGAGGAGCTTGCAAAGATGATCTTTCCAAACGAGATCCTGAAACGTACAAATTGTCCGTGTTGTCGTAACAGTCATAGGATTTACTGCTGCTGCAATATGAAGGAAAAATGACCATGACTGGGAGCTATTATTCATGTAGCTGACAATCATATCAATGCTTCAAGTTCTTATCTTCTAACGATCTGTGAATAATCTTGGACTGCATCATGCACCATTCCATTTTGAAAATTAAATAGTACATAGGGCAAGCCTTTACTATAACTTGAAGACTTCTCGTATTTGATCTTAATATTTAGTTTAAATTCAGTCAGAAATGTCATTTTTACTCAGAGGCAGACGATCTCCCATGGGTGCTTAGGATTGAGATTCTTGAGTAGACTTAATAGTCTGACTGGAATTAAAACATGTAGGTATTTGCAGGCATGCAAAAATAACCAATGTCAATAATTTAATTGTGAAATGCCCCCGGGCAATCTTTTCTAACAAGACACTTTGGTCTGACACTTCAACTGAGTGAAAGGTTCAATAATAATTTTGTACTGAACCTGAAAACAATTCGCTAAAAATTATATCTTCTCTTAAAGGGTGGACTTATACTGCGCAATCAATTCTGGCATACTAATAAATTTGGACAACTTAAAATCTAAAAGTTCTCGTATTTTATACAATTACTTGTTACACCTTGGGATCAAAGGTTCCGTTTTGAAAACTTCGCGAATAGAAGAATGGCATTTTCGTCAACAGGACAAACCTGATGATTGTGCCAATACTAAATAGTCATCAAATTCAATTTTTGGAATTAGTTTCTGACGTAAGTTGAAAATAACAGTTCTTTGAGCGACTAACACTAGTAACCACTTCAATGACACCCCTATTGCTACTGCATTCCATGTCATTCGGTATTCAAAAACAACTTATCTCGTGCACCCATGCGTAACTTTACTAGACAAGTAGTGGACCACTTGTGAAACAGGTAATGGATTAAAACTATAAAAGATTAGAGGATTCGCAGTGATACTCATGTGCAGCACATAGCTAATTAGAGTTATTTCGTAGTTCTTTGTATCGTTTCATCAAGCTTTACTTTCTATCACGTTTCTCTATCAAAATACCTACTTGTCAGCTTAGAAAGTGCAGCAGTAGTCGGGTACTACCAGTAACCAATCAAGTGTCAGTCTGCATTTCAGGAATGTCATCGATTTAAATGTATACGAAGAACTGTCGAGAAAAAAAAACTGAACTTTTCTCTACACTACGGGAACATCGCTGGAATGATCCCTTTCTCATCGTGCAGTTTTTTATAAATTTATTTTCGTTTTGATGATTATTACAGGGCTTCTGTCTGACAACTTTCAGTTGATCAAACACACTCGGATTGATACAACCACGACAATGAGGCAAAACAAGTAGTCGAGAACCTATATTTTATCTTGGAAGACACGACTTTGTTGTCTTGTGTCACACAGATTATGAAAGTGAAATGCAGCTTCTTTTGGATTCGAATAAATAATAGTCTGTGCGGTAAAAAAAGAAAAAAAAAGGAATTCGTAAAATCCAACATCTAAAAAGCAAATTCCTCATGTGAGAAGTTCGAAAGCGCCTACGGTCAGCTTTTCGAGAAGGCGACAAGGGTATAGTTAAGCACCATAAAACAACTACCTATCCCATTTTCACTTTCTTCATTCTTTCAACTATAAAGATGATAAAAATATCGTTCAAGAATCATGCATTCATTTTATTAAACTGATATAAAACATATATGAACGAAAAAAGTTGGAAATGCACTTGTTTACTGTTTACTGTGGACGTGATGAAAAATCTGAAAAATTAAAACGCAAATATATGCCTGAAATTCCTCCAATATCTGATGATACATTGACAATTTCAAACTAGGAATAATGAATCCGAAACCTAGTCTAATGCATAAACAAGATCTACTAGTCCTTAAGAATGGAGTTTTATTTTCTAAGAAACAAAATATCGTGCAATTTTTTCACTGATTGAAAATTCAATGCTATGCTTCGCAGGTCAGAGTGCGTTCGAAGTCTAATTCCTTGCGGCCGGTGTAGAAACCGATTTAAGCCTATTTTGTTGCTGTCAATATTTGCCCCAGCAGCAAATCTCATCTGTTAAAAATTAACCTTACATTAGGTTAATTAACGGATGATATCCAAAAATCTAACATTATATTTCATCCAATGTGCCAACGTTTGGTTCCTTTGAAGTAAAACATAAGATTATTTCGCTCGCTTGCACTTGCTCCCTACTTCGTTTTGCCAGGAGGGAAAGTAAATCCGAAACTGGATTTTTATATTTTTTTGCCAATGTTGTTATTATCATTTACCGTCATCATTTACTTTTTGGGCACGTTCAGTACGTACTACTTGAGCCAATTATGATATTATTACCAGGATTTTATCGTATCTTAACATTGTATCTTTATTTTCCCTGAAACCTCCCGGTGTTGTCGATAGCCTACGTGCGACTTAACATCGTGTCCCGATCCCGAACCTATCGAAAAAATCGGGAATACAACGAAGTAAATAATACTTTCAAAACTTCAGGTTACACGACTCCTATCAATACTCTAATGAATGCCATGTACAATGTCACTGCCACCGACGTTGATGATCTGAAGACATCTTGAGTTTGGATAATTCTTGAACTAAAATCAAGATATCCTTTTCAGAGACGTCTATGCCACCACGGTTTGCTTCACAATTATAACTCTACATCGCCAAAATGTGGAACTAAATACCGATGTTTTATAATGATGCATTCTAATAACTTTTATTGACCTGAATCGGCAAGGTATTGAGCAGTAGTTTTCTGTCCATTGAAATACTGTGTTCTATTAAAGTATAAACAATAACACTTACTTGGGAACACACTTCATACGCTCCTAGCTGTTATATAGTATATTAAACGCAGCGTGATTCGGTTATATTGTGACTCTGGTTTTATTAGATCTTTTTTGATTGAATGATGTTGCTGCTTGCATTGATCTTCTCAATTTTGCTACTCTTTTAACAAAAACTCACGCAAAACGTAATTGGAGAAAGGTACTGCATGATTATGAGTTTACCTAAAGGGCATTTCGATATTTCTTAGATAGATACCACACTTATAAAACGCAGCGTAGATATTGCGGTTTCTATTAAAGTAAGGGGTAGCATACCGTCGTAAACGAGATCAGATGTTGGGGCAATTTATTACTCGAAGTTTGGTTTTATTTAAAAATTGTGGAGTGCCTTGTGTCTTTTTAGCATAAAAAAATCAGACAGTTTTACGGGCTTTTAAGATTACAAGTCTAATATCAGAAAAGACAACAGATAGTGTATGGAGTGACGAAAATAAGAAAAGGGAGCTGCATATATTATAAAATGCCTACCTACCTGTTCTCGTACGTGGTGCATATATCAGCAGACTACAACTACAGCGTTAGCCTCTAGGGGCCAGTTTAACTTTTAATGACGACTTCTGCTCTTGCTCTTGTTGTTCTTGTTCTAGTTGATTACTGTGATCTTCCTTGACCGACGGTGCTTCTTAAAGTTGCTCACAACTGTGCATAATTTTAAATAGATTTTAAAGCAAAAGCCAGAATCAAGTCAACTTTTGTTTCTGTACTTCAACTCTTTTTTCGGATTATGTTTGCGTAAATCATTATCATTGATTGTTGTTTTTTTAGCTTCACTAGTGCGAGCATCAGAATCCAAACAGAGAAAGAGAGAGAGAGAGAGAGAGAGAGAAAACCCGTTCAACCTGTGCTGGAAAATCAACCAATTTACATTTAAAAAACTTTAACGTGCAAAAAAACAACAACATATGGACTCTACAAAGCACACGTACTACATGAGTGACGATGAATTGAGCCTTGTTGGAGTAAGCGCACAATGTGATAATCCACGACAAGTTGATACTTGTTAATGAGACATAAAGTTAAAATTAGCACCAGTGTTTCATCTTGTTCATATATGTATTTTCTGGTCTTGATAGTTATTTAACTTAAGAAATGGCATAGAAAAATCATTAACTCAAGCATTTTAAAAGAATATAATGACAAATACCAAAATTTCGAAACGTTTAAATGATTTTATTACATTGAAGGAAACAATGGTTAACATAAAGAAAAGGTACATAATAAATAATATCAACAGGTTTACATGTGTAGTTGCCCAAAATACAGAGATTGGGAACTTTGGCATTTGGACTAATCGTTAGCTCCTTTGAAGCCCCTTTTTCAGCAGTCATCACACTTTACAGAGCTGTAAAATTACTGTCAAGTAGCGCACAACTCTTTTACTCCTAACATAATAGTATCTGTAGCGGTTTGCTGATTGCTATTCCAGTTTTGGTTTTGGTGGTCCATAAATCAGGTAATTATGTAGTTGTTTGTGATGCCATAAGAGGACTGAAAGCATGGAACCACCAGTGGCGCCCACCCAGTATACAATGAAATGCTGTCCTCTCGTCACTTCTCCGCAATTATATTGAAGAGCAGTTGCCAGCACAGGGTTGAAGTAACCTCCGGAAAGTTCAAAAGCTAAAGAAAAAAATGATACCATAGAGTAAAAGAAATACGAGTAGAGCATTTAGGAACACTTTCATTATTAATCAAGCACTCAAAGTTTAAACGCAAACCTGCAACCACTAGCATTACGTTCACAAAGTTTACGACTAAATTTGACAATGTACTGCTGCATCTCGTCATGATCCTTCCGGTCAACTGACATATACAAGTGGCCACACCCTCCACAATAGCTCCTTGCCAAGGGGGAAGCTACAAAAC